>BLSH010063685.1:559298-590531 GCA_018402905.1 Glandirana rugosa
AGAGCATGCATATGGTTGCGCTCTTCACACACAGTTTGCAGATGTTTTCAGAACAGTGATATCATATCAGTGATATAATATCACTGTTCTGAAAACATCTGCAAACTGTGTGTGAAGAGTGAAACCATATGCATGCTCTTCTCTATGCTGTATTTTCAAACACACTATCCAGATGTTTGAAGAGCATGTGTATGGTTCCGCACCCGGTTTTAGGTAAAGTGTTCTATTCTATTTCCAGATGTATGAAGAACAGATGTAATGTGTGAAGAACATCTTTTCTAGGCAAAGAAAAGATGTTGTGTGTGAATAACAGATGTGCAAGCATTAGCGGCAATAAGAAAAGTGACAGACTAAAAAGAAGTGTGAAGACAGCTCCAACATCACCCCACATCGAGAGACTGCTCCCACTACACCCCAAAGGGAGAGACCACTCCCACATCACTCACAAAGAGAGACCGCTCCCATATCACCCCACAGAGAGAGACTGCTCCACATCATCCCACAGAGAGAAACTGCTCCCACATCAGCCCACAGAGCGAGACAGCTCCCACATTACCTTGCCCATCCAGGGAGACAGACAGACTGCCATGCCCCCACAGAGAGAGCCTCAGCCTGCCCAGCAAACAGAATAAAGTGACTGCTGCTTACTGCTTCCCATTCCCGGCCCACATCTGCCGGATGACGTTGCTTCAAGTCTGTTTACCTGATTTAACTTCACACACAGTTATGTGACAAGATCACAAAGTAATGCTAGTTTTACTGGTCTGGGAATTGTAAAGCACAGGGAACAGTGCAGACTCCCGCCCACCTCAATACAGTGCAGCCACTCTTCTTGTCAAATGTGGCGGCTGCAGAAGGAGGGCGGGTTACAGTAAAGTTCTAAATGCTAATTGGCTGAGAGGTGGTGGTGGGGGGCGCAATTGTCGCAGCTGCAGAGGTGCAGATCGGATCATCTCGGGCAGCTGGCTCACAGGCATCTCTGGGAACTGCGCATGCGCAGTCCCGAGCCATGCACAGCCATTTTTTACTGGCACTTTTCTCCTGTTACAGGCAGGAGAAAAAGTGCCCTGTTTTTACGGGGGGTTGGCAACACTGATATATATACAGTATGTATAAATGAAAAAAAAGGTGTCCTTTGAAACATACAGGCATGTGCTCAGTGGAATGATGTCTTAACCTGAATTTTAAAACTTGTTACTAAAAAATAGCAGAGAAGCTAAACCTACTGTATGTATATTTGACTTCATGACTTCAATTTCTAAATCTTTATTCTTTACTTATACAAAAAATAGAAACATATATCCATTAAGAAAATAATACAAAAAAGACAAATGTCTACATATAATATTGCATATAGAACTTAGACAATTTGTTTTATCATATTCATAATGCTTGTGCTATGCATTGTTTGCAAAAAAATATAAACATATGCTGTCTTTTTAACTGATATAGATTAAAGAACATCTTGCTAAGGGACAAAGAACACTGGCAGGAGAAGGAATGTCTCAGGTGACCAAAACACTGCTCGATTTAACTCAGAGGAAGCATTTTTATGCAGGAGATCTACTGATCTCAGTGGAAATCCTCAGAAATGTCACAGACACCTTCAAAAGAGCAAGTTATATCCCCGCATCTGATGGAGTGCAGGTAAAAATAAAAAAAATCATGTCAGACTAATCTATCTATCTATCTATCTATCTATCTATCTATCTATCTATCTATCTATCTATCTATCTATCTATCTATCTATCTATCTATCTATCTATCTATCTATCTATCTATCTATCCATCTATCTATCTATCTATCTATCTATCTATCTATCTATCTATCTATCTATCTATCTATCTATCTACAGTATCTATCTTTCTGCCTGTCTGTCTATTATTTCTATGTATATCCAAAATCATCAGTGGACAAAGATAGTAAAGTATAGTATGAAAGCATTTTCAGAAAACTTCATGCCATGGTTCATTGCAGTAAAACTAAAAGGTTCATTTACTAAAATGATACTTTTAGGCAGTGGCGACTGGTGTATAAGGGGCGCTTGGGCCCCACCTCCCCGCCGCTGACAAGAAGGAAAAAAAAAGTCAGCCTGGCCCCCCTGCAGGAGGTGCTGGTATATTGACTTCTCTTTTTTTTTTCCTCAGCCCCTTGCTGTCAGCTGACAGCAAGTAGTGAGCCGATTGGTCACTCATAAAAGACTGTATGTGTGCGCTGAACAGGCACACACACATAGTCTGATTGGCTGCCCCCTGAGCCATCAGAGCCAATGACTCTCTGTCAATGGATGCTGTGGGTGGGGGCGGGACTATGGCAGACGTGCTGGCTGCGTGATTACTCACGCAGGCGCAGCACTCCATCGGGACTTCCGCAAAGACCGTCCATGAGGAGAGGAAGACAGTCCACTGCCACTTCACTGCCAGCTAGGCTCCAGCCTGCTCTCCGCAAGCGCTGCCTCTGCACACTGTCAGCCCGCTCTCCACAAGCGCTGCCTCTGCACAGTGTCAGCCTGCTCTCTGCAAGCCGATATGTGAACACTGCCAGCCTGCCTATTAGATGGGGTAAGTGCAGGACTTGACCCGACATGGGGGGGGCACGAGCCCCTATCTGGGACCCTGTATACCCTATCTGGTGACTGTATACCCTATCTGGGACCCTGTATACCCTATCTGGGGCTCTGTATACCCTATCTGGCATCCTGTATACCCTATCTGGTGACTGTATATCCCATCTGGGACCCTGTATACCCTATCTAGGGCTCTGGGTGCCCTATCTGGGAGCCTGTATACCCTAGCTGGGACTCTGTATACCCTATCTGGGACCCTGTATACCCCTATCTGGGGCTCTGTATACCTCATCTGGGACCCTGTATACCCCTATCTGGGGCTATGTATACCCTACCTGGGACCCTGTATACCCTATCTGGGGCTCTGTATACCCTATCTGGGAACCTGTATACCCCTATCTGGTGACTGTATACCCTATCTGGGACCCTGTATACCCTATCTGGTGACTGTATACTGCTATCTGGGACTCTGTATACTGCTGTATGGGGCTCTGTATACTGCTATATGGTGACTGTATACTGCTATCCGGGGCTCTGTATACTGCTATCTGGGGCTCTGTATACTGCTATCTGGGGCTCTGTATACTGCTATATGGTGATTCTGTATACACCTATATGGTGACTCTGTATACTGCTATATGGTGACTCTGTTTACTGCTATATGGTGACTCTGTAAGTGTATACTATCTGGGACCCTTTATACCCTATCTGGTGACTGTATAACCTATCTGGGACCCGTGTATACCCCTATCTGGGGCTCTGTATACCCTATCTGGGACCCTGTATACCCTATCTGGGACCCTGTACACCCTATCTGGTGACTGTATACCCTATCTGGGACCCTGTATACCCTATCTGGGGCTCTGTATATCCTATCTGGAACCTTGTATACCCCTATCTGGTGACCGTATACTGCTATCTGGGACTCTGTATACTGCTATATGGTGACTGTATACTGCTATCTGGGGCTCTGTATACTGCTATATAGTGATTTTGTATACCCCTATATGGTGACTCTGTATACTGCTATATGGTGACTCTGTATACTGCTATATGGTGACTCTGTAAGTGTATACTGCTATCTGGAGACTCTGTATACCCCTATCTGGTGACTCTGTATACTCCTATGTGGTGATGCCTTTTACCACTATCTGGTGATGCTGCATACCCTATCTGGTGATGCTGGGCTGTATACTCCTGACACAAGGGGTGGAAACTATAAGGGGTGGGGCTTATGAGAAGTGTGAGGGGTCAAAAAGGAAGGGTGGGGTCTGGCGCCCCCCCACCCTAAAATTTCACCAGCCACCACTGCTTTTAAGCCTCATGCACACTGGGTATTTAGACCCTGTGGATCAAATCCCACACAGGTGCATATATATATATATATATATATACAGTATATATATATATATAGACACCAATATCAAGTTTACTTTAATGCCATCAAGCATAATATATAATTCTGATCTGCATATACTTGTCTGAATGTTATGCAATGTTAATTCTCTATTAACAGATGCTGTGAGACCTTTAAGAGCATCTTAGTCAGTTTGCAACAGATGCTTTATGGTTCTTTGAAATTGTTAGTATCTCACAAGGAACAGAAAAAGGAATGGAGATATCAAGGGATCTGTAAACTAGAAGCGTGAAGAAGCTAAAATCTTAACATTGTCCCTTTGAAAGGAATATAGGAAAACATTCCCAGGGGCTGGAGGATTGAATACATACTTTCACATAATGCAGGTGTTTAAGATCATGAGACTTACATGTGCTAAATCATTGTTAAGCCATTAAAGAAGCAATACATTGAATTGCCATTCCATGTCAGTACACTTCAGGTTACATTATATTAGCTGTTAAATGGTGCATTTAGCCTTCAGTCTGGTTAGAGATTCAGTATGGGCAAATGTCAACTTTCCCTTATCCTGTACATTCTGGCTGTTCTCCAAATTAGGCCCAAAAAGTATTCAGTGATTTATTATGTGACATATTAACAGTGCTTATTTGTTCAACACTAATTCAGCCAAAATAAATAGAGAAAATGTGTGCAACTTATTTTCAAATATGCTAATTAGACCATAGCACTTACTGTATTGATTATGCCATAAAATATTCCAGGACCTTATAAATACGCTTGTTGTAAACATATATTTGAATTGCTTATAGTAATACAGCATTGTACTCAATTTCTACCTTTTTTGCATAAGCTATGGGAAATATATAAAACGGGTCATGAGAAAATCAATAGAAAACTAGTTTTCTTGGAGCAACACTGGAATAGATGCCAACTGTCCCAGATTTCCTGGATCTAGATGCACTGTCCCAATGTTGCTGTGTCCCAGGCTACACGCTGGGATCATAATATCTACCTTGACTTATTGAGCATGAACAGTAACTCAAAAAAGTACATTACTGATTGAATTGCTGCAGCAAACTGGGCAATTTCCGCAAAATTAGGGACAGGACCAATCAGAAAATGGGTGCACTCTGCCCAAAAGAAAGGTGTGATACTAGTGCGCTGTAGGCAGGAGTGACAGTGTCCCGGGGACTGCAGTGAAGATGTTGGCAAGTATGCACTGGTCTTTTATGCACAGTAAAGTATATGCTAACACGTAAAGAAGGGTTGCTTCATCGTTTTATTTTTTTAGTTAAAAAGTGTATGTTTAGCCACAACTTTTCTTTTTTATTAACTTAGGGGTAGAACCTCTGTTTTTTACTTCCATATGTGCCTCTGCTTGTGAGTTTCACCTGCTCTGTTTCTTTTAGTTATTATTATTACTTGGGCAGAAATTGACCTTTGAGACCTTTTGAGTTCTGAGGTTGCATATGACTCAGTTATAAGTAAAGTGTTGGTAAACATTGCAATATGCACCTTTAAAATAGTCAACAGGGGTAAGGCAATACCATATAATTTTCTGGTCATAGCTTTAGAATCCTTGCTGGTGTAGACAGAAATAAAAAAACTGAAAGGGTTCCCCATCATTTTCAAAACAAAAACACTTTTAGGCTGGGGATAGGCTTTGATGGCTTTTAAATGTTCTATTTTTTATTTAAACGCTTAGACAAAAGGGCAGTTGGATTTTTATTAGTATTCATTACCAACAGTGTATCATGGATGTCTGATAAATATATACAACTGCATAATACAGTTTAAATTCTAGATCTGTTTGCATAACACATAACTTTTTTTCTTTTAGAACTTCTTCCAAATAGTAAGTAACATCCTGGATGAAGAAAACAAAGAAAAGTGGGAAGATGCACAACAGGTAAGATACATCATACTGTTGAAGACCGTTATTCAATGGTATGGTACTTTTAAGATAAGCAATACATGAGAATGAAGAAACTGTAAACTGCACAATCAAATAATGTTTGTGAAAATTATATGAAATTAGATTCAACATTGTGTGCATGCTCATAGTTGGTAATGTTATCTGGTTTATCTACTAACCAAAAATTATGTTGTAATGTAGTTATTCAAATAGATGCAAGCTAGCATGTCATCGCTATTTACTCATTTCTCTTTCCAGATATCTACATTCAGCTAATGCATTAACATAGTTTTTAGGTGATCTTTTTTGCAGTTGACTCCAGTGTGCAAGGATTTATTGCAAAATTACATTCTGAAGATTTAAGGTTTAATGCTGGTTAGGTGAACAAAGTCCCTAAAAGCAAAACCCAAAGTATGCCACCTACTACAGACAGTCAAAACAAACTGGCACCCTTTGAGCCCTGTTTGAAATTAAATCTGACACCAACTGGAACCCTAAGAGACAGAGAGAAGAAGCAGTGTATATTTTTTTTAGGGGTGTTAACCATAAATTAATTTTAAACTGCTGGCTTTACTTAAAACCACAATACTTTGGCGACTAATGGAATATGAGTTTGTCTCGTCAATGCAGCTAGCCTAAGTTGGCCTGGAAGTTGACTCATGCTACAGATTCAAGGATTTACTCATATCATTGCACTTTGGTTTAGTATAACAAACTGAATTATGCTTACCATAAAAGACAGTACATCACTGTTTTATTTTGTACATCTACTCAGTACAGGAATGTTCCTCCTTTTTGCTACCATGGGCTCTTTGTATGTTTTGCTTCCTAGTTTACATGATACTTTGCTATAGGTGCTGTAGTTTGGAAGATGGAATTTGCAGGCTTTTCCACCAATCCCTAAATATAAGGATGTCATGTATAAATACATACAAGTCAATACTGTGATCGTCAAAGTCTACATCTACATCTTACTGTTTTGTGATAAAGTACTGCTGTGGAAACCAAGGCATAAGTATGGTTAGCAACAAAGTAGAGATTGTAATCCAAATAACGCTTAAATGGCATCAGGAACCTATCATCTGCGTGAACAAGTATGTTTGAAGCTCGTGTTTGTGGATTTATGGCATTTTTGATAACTCCAATGGAATCCAGTTGTCAACTAGACAGCATGTCTTATGTGGAATTGTGCTCTAACAACCTGCATGGAAGAAATCATGGCATATGGAAATATGGATTTATGATGTTTTTTCCCAAGCCTGAGCCCAGCAGGACACAGTGGCTACCAGTTTTGTGTACATTCAACAGATACAACCTTCATGTACACCTTTAAAAAAAAAAATTGTAAAAAAATATAATCCGGAAGGTAATGGGAGATGTCTACACACCATTCTTGAAAATTTTCAGACTTACAGATGTGTGCAAGGGAATGTATATATATTTTTTGTGCCATCAGTTTCTTAAAAATCCTTGATACTACTAAGTGTGGAAAGACAATTTGTCAATTGGCACCCTTGGAACCAATGGCTGAAAAAGCCTTTTATTCATATTCACCTGCTGTGACTTCTACTAATTGATTTAATGAAAGTCTTTCTATATGCATAAATAGCATGGGCCACTTAAGCATATAGCTGTCTGACTAAAAAATCCATTAACATACATGAAAGGATGTCATTAGTAAACTGGCTGCTATATTACATGTAACAAAAAAAAAAAGAAAAAAATCCCTAACCATGTATATACACTATTTGAGTAAATTCAAGTGATAATTTAGCTCAGTATATGTGGAACAAAATTAATGCTCGCACACATAACAAGTTAAACTAATCCTAACTCCAAGACATGATTGACAGATTCTGAAAGTTCTTTAAACACCACGAGTATTTGTAAAGGAAATATGAGAGGGAAGGAATATGAAAGATGTCATTGCTTACTTATTTTTTAATGTACATGGGTCAGAGATATCACTTGTATGCAACCTTCACCAACCTTCACTAGCAAGGCATCAACCTGTAACAAGCAGGCAGAAGAGTTATTAAAACTAGGCTTCAAAATTTTCACTCTGGCAGTAACGCTATAATTAGAATGACAGTTCAGAAGTGTACACCTTTTAAAAGCAAGTAAGCAGAGAACTTCATTACTTGTCGCCTTAAAGGCTCACTTTAAATTGAATGCCTGCTTTCTGACTGAAGAGGCCTTGATAGTAGATTTTTTAAAGCATATATATTTATGATGGCAGAGGATTACCTTCAGGGTACATGTACACAGTGTTATGCTCAAGAAAGAAAAATAATGTAAAATGACTGTCAGATCAATGACCCTATAACAATGGCATTAGAATTATACACTGACATTCACTTAAATAATGTTGCAAACAAAATAAGGAATGACAGGTATGTGTATATGGTGGATAATAAATACAACCTCTTCACTATAGGTAAAAGTATTTTAGTACCACCTATCAGTATAGGATTTTAAACCTGACATTTTTCAAGGTGTATTTTTTATCTAGGATGACATGATTACTATAAAAAAAATTGTGAAAAGCTGAGTTGCTGCATTTTTTACCCAATTACAAGTGTACTTTATTTTCCAACTTACAGAAAAAAAAATATTAATTGGAACTGACAGTAGTTCGTACAAGCACCGGCACTTTTCTGCAGGTTTCTTAAAGCTAAACTTTAGGAACTAAGGAAGGATTCCAGGTATGGATATTTTATACATAGTTACAATGGTCCAGCTTGGACAAATATAACTATGTATATACTATACCTGGCTGATGACCCTGGAGGCTTAAAATCACTGAAATAAATACTGCTACTCCAATGATCTCAAATTACTTCTGGGCCCCATGCTGATTGGCTGCCCTGCTGCATTATTAACACAGGAATTACTTTGTTGGGCATGGGAACCATTCAGAGAATGCTGTGCATTCTCTGAATGAATTTAAAGCATTTTCTGAGTGAAAAAGGTAGAAAGGTGGGGTGGTGATGTCTTGGAGTATCTAGAATCCCGAGGGGAGGATTATTAGGTTAGCTAGCAGCCACCAAGACTTGAGATATGCTCTATTAGAGGTACCTTTTTAGACTGGTGCTGTGTGCTCCCCAGAATTTTTAAACACCAGTTGTCCTTTAAAGTTAACCTGCCAGTTGGCAAATTAAAATAGCAGGATCTTTTCTTGTATGTGGCTGGATGATTGAAAACACATTCACATTATTATTTACTAAACTAAAGTAAAAAGTGACTTTGAAAATTGAAGATTGACTTTGCTAAGTGAACAGTCTTTACTCCTTTAGTAAATCACCCACTGTGTGCCCTGTGACATAAATCTGATCCAGAGAAGTGGCAGCTAGTGCAAGGCACTCAAATTACTTTACAAAAAGATCATTAAACTTTTGATTTCTTACTATGCCACCTCCGATAACTCACTGATGCATTTACAATATATTTTATTTATCACTGTCTGATGGAAAATAAAATGATGAGCTTTGTTTGCTTACAGTAATGTAAAGATAAGATCATTTTATACAGTTTTTAAATGCATAAAGCTTCATTAATAATGAATCTCAGTAGTTGAAATGTGCATTAGGCTGGAATGATGTCAATTCATAGGTAGCAATACCAATATAATATTAATCTCACTATGAACCAACTAATTCCATCTTGTCCACAAATAACCTAGCTGCATTTAAAATTGCTTAGCACAGGGTGAATATTAAGTAACTATTCACAGAAGATTTGTTGAGCCCATTGAAATATTCCTTTATTCATGTTTTAACTATTATATTGCTCAAAGAGTATTGTATACTATCAAATCTTTGGCTATGCCTATGTTCATTAGGGCTCAGCAAAGACAATTTAATGAAACAAGAGATAAATGGATCTAAATTACCATATATGTTTAAGTTTTATTAATCCTTTTAGAGAGAATTCTGCCCATTAATGTGACAGCTACATTGCTAATAAATGGCCAATATGTATGAAAAAAGAAGATAGTGTAGATGGCAAAGCCGATGCCTGAGTGTATGAGTCAGCTTTAAGGCATCCTGTGTTGTCATGGAAACAAGCATGTGTACTGCGGTGGAAATGGTTGCTTTGTTGATCCCAATACAATTATTTTGCAGGATTAGAAAAAGAAAAAGGAAAAAAAAAAGATTGTTAACAACAGTGTACATTCTACATGTTCAGAATGGTAACACTCTATAAGATACAAGTGTTATCACTGCAAAGTGTGCCTTTGCTTCTAGTATTTGCTTGTAAGTTTTTCTACAGAGATGTTAGCTTCCTGTGAGAGAAAAATAGACTAGGTTTTATGGAGTGCAGCTGCAGAGGATAGAACATCCCTTTCAAATTAATTGCCGGAGCAACAAACCAGCAATTACAGTTTATATATGGATCGGATGTATGGCAGCACCCAATTTCCCGCAAAACTGCAGTAATGCAGCTGTTCATGTTAGAACACAGAAATTTTCAATGAACTAGAATCTAAAAGTAAGATGTCCAAATATCCAATACATCAAATATATTTTCATTATTTACATAAGGATTGGTCATACAGGATATAGGTGTATGTGCAAAGCCTGTAGCAACCATGTTTCGATGAACTGCAGTCAGACCAGTGGAAGGTAAGGCTTGGCCACAGGTTACTAAACTTTGCCAATTGCTCTACTTTAAAGGATGAGTGCAGCCAAAAACTATATTTGTAATTTTAGATATTTTGGGGAAGGATTAGAATCTCTTTCTATTCTTAAAGTGGTTGTCAACTCATGCCAACCACTTTAAACTACAGGTAAGCTTACAATAAGGCTTACCTGTAGGTCCCGGGAATATCTCCTAAACTGGCACCGTTTAGGAGATATTCCCTGTATCTGCATGTGCCGACGTCATGGACACATGCGCACTGAAGAATCCCCCGGGTTGCCCAGAATGCTGTTTCTTTGGTAAACATGCTGTAAATGATGGCGTGATGTCAGTGCAGCTCTGCCAATCACAGCGCTGGAGCCCGCGCTGTGATTGGCTGGAGCCACGGACCAGGAAGCAGCATGTAGCCGGTCACAGCGGTGTTCCGAGACCCCTGCAACAGCTTCCTTCCAAGGTAAGCATTTCATAATGAGCTAGTATGCAATGCATATTAGCTCATTGTGCCTTTGTTTTGCAGGGTTTTTTTTTTGGGGGGGGGGGCGGAGAGTTGACAACCACTTTAAAGTGTTACTAAACCCAAAACCGTAAAATCTGTTTGTATATGCAGTAAAGCATGCTTGTGGAGCCTAAGGGGTTAATCCTCTGCATTGTGTAAAAAGGGCTGATTTGACCCCAGCATCTCTGATCCTCCCCTCCTTCCACTGTCCCCTGATAATTTCCTGATAACACAGCGACTGTGGCGTCAGGCTGCACATGCTCAGTTTGGTGTGTTTTGCTAGAGAGGTGTTTAAGCCTTCCAGACTACTTAAAAAAGTATCTTTATACATGTCTGTGTTTCTGTTATAGAGCTCCCTTCTTGTCAGGTAGAATGTTCTCAGCAGCACAGGAAGCAAAAAGAACCACTGAGAATGGAAGTGAGAGAAAATCTCCTTTGGGAGCTCTGAGAGCTATAGATAGGTGACAAATGTTGCAGCCCCCCCCCCCTCTACTAAAATAGTGTTTTTATTGCTGTTGTGTCACTGTTAAAGCTTGTGAAACATGCAGTTGAGATGCTTTTTTACTGCCCCCTCACTGCTCACCCTTAAGCATCAAAGGTTGGGGCCAGTGGTGTACACAAGCCATGGCAGAAATTAAAATCGGTGTCATGTACCATGGGCTCTACCCCCTTCCACCAAACATGACCTATTCAAGTGAATGGGGCTGTGCTGCAACATCCACCCTGCAAAAGCATGCAATGCATATAGTTGTGGCATGGTGGTGGTGCATTTAGGGGATAAAAACAGGTAGTGAGAGGTGACATATAACCTACTCATGGTCTGTCAAATGACCCTGAAAAGTGCAAGATGCAGGAAGTGAGGAGAAATCTCTTTTAATAGACCTAACAATAATAATCCAAACAGAAGTTCTAGCATTCCTTACTTTGCCCAAGCAAAAAAGTTTTGGCTGGGGTTTCACTTACTTAAAACAAGCCCAGGTTATGTTGTAGAACAAGGCAGATATGTTGATCGATACTGTCAAATGATGTGAAACATTTTGACATGTGTAACCTATTGTCTGCTATTGCTGCTGCCATATTTAATTCTAGATTTACCCAGGCTCTGTGGAGTTGATGCAGGTCATTGAAGATTTCATACACATTGTTGGAATGGGAATGATGGATTTTCAGAATTCATACCTCACAACAGGAAATGTAGGTAAGAATCAAACTTTAGCTTTATTAACTATTTTCATTGTCTGTTCTAAAAATGTATCTGGTTGGCAATATAATTGCCACTCATTTAAGACTATTCAGAGGTTCACTCTGACAATAGCAGATAACTGAAAAGCTAATGTGGTATCAATATTCAAAAAAGGGCTGAAATATATATCTGAAAACTACTGACCAGTCAGCTTAACATCAATAGCATTTAATATTGGAGAAGATAATAAGGGACCATATCCAATATTTGCTGAATGAAAATAGTTTCAATGATAGTACCCAGCATGGATTTATGAAAGATTGTTCTTGCCAGACCAACCTGTTAACACTCTATGAAGAATTGAGCTGTAATCTGGATAGAGGAAGGCCTGCTGACATGGTGTACCTGGATTTCACCAAACCATTTGATAGAGTATCACATAAACTTTAAATATACAAATTGAGATCCATTGGCATTAATGATATTGCATGTACCTGGATAGAAACTGGTTACAGGAGCATGTCCAAAGGGTGGTGATAAATAGTGTATGTTCTGAATGGTTTGGAGTAAATGGGGTTCCTCGAGACTCTGTACTGGGGCCAATTCTGTTTAGCTTGTTTGTAAATGATACAGAGATTGGTATAAATAGTTCAATCTCAGTGTTTGCTGATGATACAAAACTAAGCAGGGCAATCACTTCACAACAGGGTATAGCAACTTTACAGGAAGATCTCAATAAAATGAAGGGATGGGCAACAACAAGGCAAATGAGGTTTAATATTGAAAAATGTAAAGCAATGCACTTGGGGGGCTAAAAATCTGAATGCAAGTTACTCACTAGGGAGAGAACCTCTGGGGGAATTGAGTATGGAGAAGGATCTGGGGGTCCTGGTAGATCACATGCTTAGCAATAGCATTCAATGCCAAGCTTCAGCAAGCAAAGCTAGCAGACTATTAACATGCATTAAAAGGATTTCTACTCAAAAGATAAACTATAGTTTTTCCACTTTACAAAAATCGGATTTAGCCACATCTTGAGTATTCCATCCAGTTCTGGTCACCAGTCCTCAAGAAGGCTGTGCTGAAACCAGAGAGAGTCCAGAGAAGAGCAACAAAGCTAATAAGGGGCTGAAGAACCTAAGTTATGAGAAATGACTACAAAAAATAAATGTATTCTCACTGGAGAAGAGAGGTTTGGGAATAGATATAATTCCAATTCAGTTTAATAGATCTAATTATTCAGTTTTAAGTCTCTTAAGAATACACACAGCCACTCATTTGGATGAGAAGTAGTTTAACATTAAATTGAGTAAGGGGTTCTTTACTGTTAGAACAGTAAGGATGTTGAACTCCCTCCCATAGTTGGTGGTGTCAGCCAGGAATATGCTGATCATTTCAGTAATACTTCTTGCACCTTGGTGAATGCAATATACAGAGATATGGCAAATGGTAGTGATATAACCATAAACACATACACACAGACATGGACACTCTCACAGGTTGAACTGGATGGACTGTTGTCTTTATTCAACCTTGCCAACTGTGTAACCATGCAACTACTGTATATCATTGCAAATGTAAATTAAACTAACTGCAGCATTTCAAAACAACTCTGGTTTTACTCCCGAACAAAGAAAATTTATACATAAACATGGTATCTTCCAAAAACAAAATTGATGATCTATGGAATTTTGATATACAGGGTTTTGACAACATCTCTGTAACAAATATAAGCAGTGTTCGATAAATATGGCTACCTAAGATTATTACAGAAAAAGCATCTTAGCAACATAAATTACATAGAACATAGAAACATAGAAAAGTGACGGCAGAAAAAGACTGAGTAGTCCATCGAGTCTGCCCCTTTTTATTTATTTTTTTTTATTTTTTTTTTTACATTAACCTTGTTGTCTGACTATGGATTTATGTTTATCCCAAGCATGTTTGATTATTTGCCCTGGCTTGCATAAGTGCTGCATTTCTAGAGAATGCTGAAAACACCTTCAGGGAGAACTGCATATCCAAATGTTTAGTAAATTAAGCAATATTGGCAGAACAGTGGCTTGGTGGTTGACACTTCTGCCTTGCAGCACTAAGGTCATCAGTTCAAATACCAACCATGCCACTACCTTCAGGGAGTTTGCACACTCTGCTGTGCTTACATAGTTTTCCTCCTGCACTACAAATGCATGCTGGTAGGTTAATTGGCTCCTGTCTAAGTTATTAGTATGTATGCACACAAGCTATGGAGCTTAGATTGTAAGCTCCTTCAGGGCAGGGACTGATGTGACAGTACAATATATGTAAAGTGCTATTTAAATTGTTAATGCAATATAAACACCTGTAATACCTAAACAATGATAGCTGAAGTTACAGGCAAATCTGTATCCAGTTCCTGCCGGTGTGGCGCATATATGTGGCCTCTCGGCGTGTGAGCATTAATGCAGAGAGGCCGCATATATGTGGCCTTATGTAAACAGTTTTTTTATGCTGAGGGTGCATGCCCTACACACTCCCAGCACAGTCACTGCCAGGGATCGGAAAGTTTCTGATGCATACCTACCTCTGGCTCTCAGCATTTAGAGGCTCTTAAAGGACCAGGAGGCGATGGCGCAAAGGTGTTATCCAACCCTCCTACATTTTGGTCAAGAAGCCCTACCAAGAGACTCAGGAGGTTGGAGGGGTGTGACCAAACTTTGCATATAATTCAGCGTTCAATGTTTTTTACCTACTGACCATTTATGGTTTTCAGTGAAAGTATTAGTTGCCTACTAGAGAGATCTATACATGTATGGGTAACCTACATAAGTTTACTATAAAACCATAAACCAATCAGCGCAACAATATTAACCTAACTGAATTACTAAGCAGCTGGACACTCTTGAACAAGAGTTCAAGATCTCCCACTTGATGTTAAAGGTGCTAAAATGATCCTGTGTGTATAAGTCTGTGCATAAGTCTCCACCACAGGTAAAACAGGCCGCTTACCTCCCAGTATGGACCTCTAAGTTAACAGACAGGTTGGAATCAGCCTTTCCCATATAAGTTATGATGAGAGCTGTAGCATCTTGGGATATCCCCCTGGCGTTGGATTACTCCATTGAGACCTATATGCGACATGTACCATAATATAGGCGAAGGATCACATGTGAAAATGATAAAAGGAGATCTAGTGCATAATAATGGTGGGCCACCATTGTGCTGTTTCTGTGCTTTTGATGTGTCCCTGTGCCTTTTAGGAGTGGGCACCCTCCAGCGAGTGCCACATAGGAGGATTGTTATTGCCATCTCAAATATACCAGTGGGGATGCTGCAAGATCCATCTATTCCTCTCTTCTTTCCCCTAAGGGGATATGCTTATGTAAAACTGGGGTCTGACATTGAGGTGAGAGACCACGCTAGCTGTTGAAGGGATTGCACTGTGAATGTGTGCTTATACACTCAGAGGTTCTACCTGCATGCTGTTTTTGCTACTTTACCTTTTTTCCAAAGAGACAAGATATATGGACTCTTTTATGGACTGATTTTATAAGATACATAATGTTATGCATTTAACCCCTTGCGCTGATAACAATTTAAAAACTATTCAAATTCGAATTTCGTCCAAATTTTTTTTCTCGTTATTTCGGATACATTTAAATTTGGTATTATTGTAATTTGGAAATTTGTATACATCCGAATTTTTGAAAAATGAAAATTTGGCTGAATTTTAATTCAGAACGAAACGAACCACACATGTCTGTAAGGTAAGAGCGCCTCATTCGAATTAGAGAGACACATTCATAGGTGAAATCCCATAGCAAACTGAGGTGAGCATAATCAAAAAGAGTCTGGTGTAATAATGTGTAATAATTAGCACACTAAAAAAGAAATAGAAGTCCAATGAAGTGCTCCAAAGTCTTCCACCACACCCCTGTTAAATAGACATTTACCAGAAAAGATGGCTGCTCTTACAGCAGCATACACGCATTCACTGAAAATTCAGCCTCCTGTCATCCAGCAATACTCCTCACAAGGATGCAGCTAGGGTAAATAAAGCTCTCCAAGAGCCAAATAAAATCCTCATGGTGTAGTATTTTTATTGTAGTTGTGGTTGCATAAAAACCAAAGTATGGTATACATAAACAGCATTCAAGTGCCGCTGCTGACCCATGATCGACAAGTGGCATGACGTCAGCACTAGAATCTCCTCCCCTCTCCCACACCCTCATGGGGGACACATCACTTAAGCTGTGCTGTTGAAAGACAGCCTATACTCATATTACTACTCAATGTGAGGCCTGTCATTCCATAATGGGTCCATAGGTGCAGGACTTTGTTTGCCAGGCCTCGGTGCCCCCTGGTGTTTCCAGGTTGAGTGTAGCACTTTTTGGATGCTCCTCTTTAAGATTGGCTTTTCTATTCAGGACAACATACATTACCTCCAAGGTTGGGTGGAAAGACAGAAAGTTCTGAGACTCTTTATTTAAACCAAACGTAGAATGTTCATCAATACACCAATGAATGACTACAAGGTTAACTCTTATACCCCTGATGACAGAGCCATATAGTCGCTAAAAAGCGTTGAGTGGAGGATACCAGATTGTATCATCATCCTGCTTTTCAGCTGGTGTATTTTTAGTTGTCCATGCCAGCTTTATATCATGCATTCTCCTTTTTACTGATGATTCATAATAAAAACATGCTTTTATGTATTTATTTGTTATGTGATTGAAGTGTCTACAAAATCCTAAACCATTGCATACAAAGCATCGCATACTAGCACACTATGATAGACTTACCTTAGAAAGAAGCCCTTCCAGCACCACAATGTCACTGATGAGAGGGCTGACATCTTCCCCCAGTCTTCCTTCTGGGTTTGCGGCTTCCGGCTATATGAGTGGTCAGGGGTGTGATGAAGTCAATCCCACGCATGTGCACTGGAGCCACTGTTTATGGCACGGGCTCTGTAAGCCGGACCTTCAGAATGCATGCACCAGTGATGTCAACACTGCATGCACTCTAAATATCTCCTAAACTGTGCAAGTTTAGGAGATATTCAAAGTACCTAAAGGTAAGCCTTATTATAGGCTTATCTGTAGTTACAAGTGGTGTACCAGAGTTTACTACCACTATAATATGAACCTCTAAATCCAACAATCCTTTATGACATAAGATGTTAGCGTTCCTTAAGAAAAAAAACAAGTAAAACATGTGGCATATATTTTCCCTTGAATTTGTTTGAAAACTACTGAGTTTGTACAAAGATTTCAGTTATCTGCGTAAAGATTTTTATTACTTAGAATGGAACGTTTATTTGATTTTTAATTAACAGAGAAGAACGCCATTTGCTTTTTTTAAAAATCATGCTTACCTAGCTAGATGCAGCATCGGCTAGATGTTCCATCTGTCCCCCTCCGGCTCTAACATTGAGAACCGAGCAATCAAATGCCAGCAGTCATTTGGTTCTCAGAGCTCCGTGAGTAAAGAGCTGGTGACTGTCAGCCCCCCTGCTCTCACTGGAGCACTGGGCTGTGGAGGGGGTGGGAGTAGGCAGCTCAGGCTCTCAGCGGCTTGCTGAACCGGGTGGCGGTCCAGACATGTGGAAGGATCCTGACCATATGGTCGCGATTCTTCCCGAGCCTGACTGGCTCTGTGATGTCAGCCAGCAGCAGTCTTCAGCCCGCTGTCTGCTGAAAACAGGTCACAGGAGTGCAAAATCAACTGCACTCCTGTGATCCACAGAAGTACAGCCAAATGAGTTTGTGGGTGGGTCGGGGGTTACAGTGGGGAACAGAGGTGTGGGGGAATACAATGGAGAACAGAGGTGCAGGGGAGATACAGTGGGGAACAGAAGTGCAGGGGGGATACAGTGGGGAACAGAGGTGTGGGGGGAATATAGTGGGGAACAGAGGTACGGGGGGATACAGTGGGGAAGAGAGGTTGTGGGAGGGATACAGTGGGCAACAGATGTGCGGGGGGGATACAGTAGGGAACAGAGGTGCGGGGGGATACAGTGATGAAGCAATTTCAGGTGATCTGAGGTGTGAAAGTGGAAGAATTGTGGTGATCTGAGGCCTTAAAATACATGAATTGGGGTGATTTGAGGTGTGGAGATTCAAGTTCACCTTTTTAAAAAAAAATAAAATAAATAATGCATATATTTTTGCAGGTAAAAAAATGTGCATTTCTTATTAATTTTACTAGGAGCCTGTAAGGCATTGTCAGTGTATCTGCCTGCTCGTACAGACAGACAGTTACACAGTTAGCCTGCCCATATACTACCCCAGCCTGTCCATATACTACCCCAGCCTGTCTATATACTACCCCAGCCTGTCCATATACTACCCAGCCTGTCTATATACTATATAATAGCTGTGGACCACAGCTGAAGAAATAGGTGGTGAGACGCTGCAAAAATCTCCACCCCCTGCCACTTCCATGATATACATGGACAGAGCAAAGGGGGTGGAGTCAGGGGCAGAGCCAATGGGGGGGCAGCAAAATAAGGTTTTGCCTAGGGTGTCAAAAGTCCTTGCACCAGCCGTGTATGGCACATAAGTTTTAGGAATCATTCACCTACATGGTTTTGAAATTATTTAGGGATTCAGTGGATGACTTTATTTAAATGTAAGTTATAATTAATATCAACCAATTGGCGACTGGCCACCAATAATTTTACTGGTGACTTGAGCAGGAACCACAATGTACCAGTACATTGCCCCACTGATGTGCACTGCACACCCCCTGGGGTATGCAGGGGCATGTTCTGTGGCCGCATGGTACAGGCTGCTATCATTGTGGTGCTCTGTATTGGGCCACTGTAGTCAGCCCAGGTACCATGTGATCGTGGTGCAGATACCACCTAGTAAAAAACAGTCATGAATGGAATCCATTCATGACATCATTGTTTACTACTGTGTGTGTTCTTTGATTGGTCACCAGTGTTCACATGGTACCTGAGCCAATCACAGCACCCTTTATCATGTGATAGTTGTGGATAATGACAGCATTGCAATAGTAAACAATGAGTCATGATTGAAAGCCATTCATGACAGTTCAAGCAATTTCTGATACAGTGGTCATCACTGTAGCAAGTAATATTAGATTAAAAAATACTCTGATGACAGTATGCAAAAAAATGTAAAAAAAATGTTAAAAAATATATATATTAAAAAAAATATTTATTTATTTATTTCTTACATACTGTCACCAGACAGTATCCCTGATCACCACCACACCAGTCATATGATGACACTATACTGCACTGGTGCTCACAAACTGTGAGAAAAAACACATTATAATTAATTTGCCATGCCTCCTACTAAATACCTTGGACTGTCTATGTTCCAAAAAAGGGTAATGTGGGGGGTATTGGTACTGCCCTGGCATTTTAGGGCCTCAAGAAAGGAGATAGGCAGTCACTACATCAAGACTGATCAGTTTTCAAATATATATATATAACATAGTGTGTAGACTCTATAACTCTCACACTGATTTGGGTTATTTTTATTTTCATTTTTGAGTTTCGTTTTTTTTTGGTTAGACTACATTGTGGCCTAAATGTATGTAGAAAAATTATCTGTCTCCAAAAAATTTAATAACAGAAACTAAGATTTTTTTTTTTTTATTTAGATAGCAAAAAAAAAGCCAGTGGTGAATAAATACCACAAAAAGAAAGTTCTATTTGTGTGCAAAATTATATAAATTTTGTTTGAGTACAGTGTTGCAAGACCAAGCATTTACCAGTTAAAGTAGCACAGTGCTGATAAGCAAAAAATGTAAAGCCAATGGTGATTAAATACCACAAAAAGCAAGTTCTATTTGTGTGAAAAAAGTATGTCAATTTCATTTGTGTATAGTGTTGAATGACTGAGCAATTGCCAGTTAAAAAAGAACAGTGCTGAATGGCAAAAAAAATGCCCTGGTCATAAAAGGGGTAAAACACTGGATACAATGTATGTTTCATGTGACCATTTTGTTTTTGAACTGAACTACAAAATATACATATTATTTTAGCTCTGTATATTCAATGAATACATCACTAAATATAAATTTTAAATTCAGAAAGCATGAGTACCTACATTTGGCATGTATTTAGACCTCTCCAGTCCCTACACAGCAGAGTTCAGACAAGGGAGAGCGAGCAACACAAGGAGCCAATCAGAATTCAAGGATTATGCTGATAGAAGGAGAGAGTAAAGTGATAGCAATTACAAGATCAGAGTACTGATTCTACAATTCACAGGACCGGTATATGGAGGAGACTTGTAGTTGTTACTTAACTGCAGAAATTAATAATAAGATCTTCTGCCCTGCCAGACAGGGCTGTGCTGTATGATGGGGCTGTGTAAATGTCAAGATTGGAAAAACAATAATAGAAATCCTTTGACATGTAAAATAACACCCTTTTATGTGGTGGTTTTCCTAGAGTTCGCTTTTAATAGTATTGCATGTGAAACACATGCAAAGCAGATGCTGAACAGCAAATCACATACTTTTTTTGAAATGTGAAAGTGGAAATGGGCTATTAAAGTACTATATAGAAGGATTAATTTGTTTCTATAGGTTTAGAAATGTCCCAATTGTTTATATATTACCAAAATATGCTAACATTAACAACATTATACATATCACATTGAATAGTGAAATTTCTCAAGGGGATGTTTCAGTCACTTCTAAGAGCTTGGTTTACAAATTGGATGTAAAGTAATGCATTGTTACATTCTTTATTCTCATGGGTTTAGTTTTATGAACATTACAATTAGCAGTTTATGTTGGGGGATTGTGCATGTTAATTTATTTGTATGATAGTTATTCAGCTGTTTCCTAATTAAAATGTATCTGTTGATGATTTATGAATGATAGAAACAGAAGTGTTAAATTGAAGATAACATTTATATGTACTAATACATGGTCTCTAAGAAGTATATTATGATTAATGTTGAGAGCTCCAGTACACACTTTTTGAAGTCTGGTGTTTCAGTGCAAAAGTATCACCAATTTATTTTGTTGTAATTATCTACAATGTGCTTCCACAGCAACAGTGTTCTTATATAATTATATATGCATAAAACAATGAAATGACAATAAAACAATCATAAATCTTTTTAAAAATATAATTCTTAACCACTTCAGCCCCGGAAGGATTTACCCCCTTAATGACCAGAGCATTTTTTGCGATACAGCACAGCGTCGCTTTAACTGGCAATTGCGCGGTCTTGCGATGTTGTAACCCAATTTATATCCTTTTTTTTCCACAAATAGAGCTTTCTTTTGGTGGTATTTGATCACCTCTGCGGTTTTTATTTTTCTTCTACATATTTTTGGTAAATAAAATCACAATAAGCGTATATTGATTGGTTTGCATAAACGTTATAGTGTCTACAAAATAGGGGATATATTTATGCCATTTTTACTTAATTTTTTTATTAGTAATGGCGGCGATCTGAGGACTGCAACATTGCGTTGGACAGATCTGACACTTTTGCCACTTTTTTGGGACCATTGCGGTATGAATTCCAGCCTGTTTGCTGCTGAGAAGGGGCGGAGCCACCGTTCAAAGGCTCCTGTCCGTTCTCACAGCGCAGTAGCTGTGGGGGGGAGGGAGATGGAGAGGGAGGGAGAAGCAGGAGAAATATCCCCGTTCAGTGCAGAACACATCTCCGTGCTAGATGTGTTCACATTAAAGTAATAGGCTGGGAATTTGCACCACATTGTACAGAAAATGCACACATGCAGCATACCTGATTGGTTCCTAATCCTGCCCTTTCCTCTCCTTGTCTGATCCCTACTCTGTAGGGTGTCCTGAAAATGTTATAGATAGGCAATTCCTATCCTAATATTGATCAGTGGTTCCAAATTGATAATTACAGCACTAGGGAACAGATACGAAAAAATACACTAAGCATCTTTCCAAATATTTGTTCTATTTATTTTGCACATTTGTGTTTTTTAATTAACATGTTTACATATGTATCACATTAATATTACAATTGTACATTTAAGGTAACAAGGGGAGTAGCTGAGCAGTACATAGGCTGGTCTTATCACTGTGAGTTCTTTGTACCTAAACTAGTGTAATTTTTGAAATGTAACTAATGATTTCTTATTTAATAATGTGATGATTTTATTCTTGCATCTTTTGTATCTGCTTGGAGTGCAGCTTTAAAGTGTAGGTCATGCTATGTTTTAGAAACAGTGGGGAAGAATTTAACCCCCCCCCCATTTAGATTTTACTACAATCTAGGGCTCCATACGAAAGATAAACCCTTACTTCCTGCCCTGGTTCACCAGACAGGAAGTGGTGGTAAAAACAGGAATAAAAAATAGGGCAGTGGTTCTAGTTTCCTCATACTCCACAATTTGTTTTTGTTTTTCTGTTTGTGTTGCTGTTTGAAAATGTTCCTAATTTCCTGTCTAGTAAAACAGTCTTCACAAGATAGAAAGCAACAGGAAATATTTCTAATGGAGAACTCTTTCCTACTTTATCATGCGATCTGATTCCAGTGTGGACCAAAAAAAGGGTCCTGCACCATTTTGGTGCACATGCGATGAGATTTCAGCCATACAGTTTGTATGAATTTCCATCGCACAGTCATCGCATGTGTGTGAACTGGCACTAAAAGTTTTTTTTAATATCTCATGCATACAGCTGTTTCTAGCCTTCTGGCAAAGTAGCAGCAACTATATAACCCCCGTTGGTTACCTGCACCATGCCTCTCACCTTTGGTATCTGTGATATTTCTACTATAAGCATTGTGTTGCATAGTAAACATTTCTTCCTTATAGATGAGCATCCTTCAGATGCTATATATGAGATTTACCAACTCAATTGTAACAAAATTGTCTTGTGATAGATGTTCAAGGAGTATTGATGACACATTTATTATTGCAAAGTCCGTTTTAATCATGCATGTGTAAAGAATGATAAGTTATTTAATAAATTTGTCATTGGTAGAATAGATTGTCTGAATCCTTATGTAATGTCATGAGAGAAGCTAGAAAAATCTGCTCTTTTAATGATGCTGAGATTTGGCTGGTCAGGTGGATGTTTACATTTCACCTGTAGTGTAGTGAACTAGTAAAGGGATGCATTGCACCCTTTACTCCTTCACCCATGTTTCACTGGTATGTGGGCTCCACATTCTTAAAGTGATTGTAAAGTCTCATATTTTTTAGTTAAATATATCAAACACATTATACTTACCTTCTCTGTGCAGTGGATTTGCACAGAGCAGCCTGGATCCTCCTTTTGTCGGGTCCCTCTTCAGTGCTCCTGGCCCCTCCCTCCTGTAGAGTGCCCCCAAGCAGCTTGCCATGGGGGGCACCTGAGCTAAGTCACAGCTTCCTGTGTGTCCATTCAGACACGGAGCTGCGGACCGGCCCTGCTCCCTTTCTCTCCTCATTGGCTGACTAACTTTGATTGACATCAGCAGAAGCCAATGGCACAGTGCTGCTGTCTTAGCCAATGAGGAGGGGAGTCCCAGGCAGCCCGAGACAATCCTACAACATCGCTGAATCTACATGGGGCTCAGGTAAGTATTGGGGGCTGAGGGGGGCTGTTGCACACAGAAGACTTTTTATCTTAATGCATTATGCATAAAGATAAAAAATTAAGATGCATTAAGATAAAAAAAAAACTTCTGCCTTTACAATCACTTTAACCCATGACATTTAGTTTAATAATGCACAGAATCCAATAGAAACTCCACTATTATTGAGTCACACAGGGGGCAGGCGATTGTGACACAGGGATCTTCCAGGTATCTAATTTATTCCATAAGGGAGTACTATGCTTATACATGAAGCACTTATGAACAGGCCAGTGATCCAAAGTACTATTTCACCAGTCCACAGAGCAAACCCATTACATTCTAGCTCTCATCTACATATATTAGGATATTATGTGAACATCTCTGCTTACAGGAAGCCTGCACTAAGAAAAATATAATACATGAATGTAGGCCGCCATCTAAAAATGCTTACCACCTGTCAGTTTCTGGCTTAAATACATTCCCAGAAATGTGTGTATGTGTTTGTATAAATGTGTATGCAGTTAGTTAGGACCTCCTGATCTGCTTGCTTGTTCCAAGTCAGTAATGTTTGATCTTGGCAGTCTTGAACTGTCTGAAAATTAGCACAACAATGGTATACAGCACAATTACTTTTTAAGGTCTTCAGAAAAAAATGTAGGCTTTAATTACTAACCTCTCATTTTAATAATGTTAGTTGCCTGACTGTCATTGAGATCCTTGGGTTTCAGTACTTTTCTGAGTGGCTGACTTAAACGAAATATAGTGACGAGTTTATGATTTTTTTTTAATGCTTTCATTGGCAAAATCCTGGGTCTCAATATAGCTTAAACAAGTGCCAGTGACCAACCTGGGGAATGCCCAACAAATTGCAGCAGACCATACTAACAATAGGAAGTCAATAAGTTGTGGTGAGTTCAAATCCATGTGGGGCACTACGAGCATGAGTGGAACAGAGCACTATTATTTTGTCTAATGAGCACAGAATCACTAAGAACGATCACTGTGGGACTTGATTAAGCTATATTAAATTTTTGTTTTGTGCTGGATATGGATGTACACGGTTAATTTTTAATTTTTGCAAGATTTTTTTTCTATTTAGGGTTTGTTTTACTTAATACAGCACAAGTGTATTGATATCTTAGTATTAAACACTGCAGCTCCCATATTTCTCTCATGACAGGTGTACTTTAACCACTTGCTTACTGGGCACTTAAACCCCCCTCCTGTCCAGGCCAATTTCCAGTTTTCAGCACTGTCACTCTTTGAATGACAATTGCGCGGTCATGCAACGTTGTACCCAAACAAAATTGACATCCTTTTTTTCCCCACAAATAGAGATTTCTTTTGGTGGTATTTGATCACCTCTGTGGTTTTTATTTTTTGCGCTATAAACAAAAAAAGAGCGACAATTTTAAAAAAAGAACAATATTTTTTACTTTTTGCTATAATATATATCCAAAAAAAAGGGGTTAACACTAAGGGGGCGATCAATGGGTTAACTGTGTTCCCTCACTGTGTTCTAACTGTATGGGGGCTGGGCAGGCAGAGACATATCAGATCTAACTGATCCCGATCACTGGGATCAGTAGATCTGTCATATCCCCCCTCACAGAACAGGAGACCGCCGGGTTTACATCAGCGTTTTGCCGTTCTGGCTCTCTGTTAGACGATCGTGGGTCTCCGGTGGACATCGAGTCTGCCCGACCTGTGGGCACGCTCATGCAGGAAGCGCACAAAGCTGCAGGCGTCAATTGATGGCACCCCGGCAAAGTAGATCCGTGCTGTAGCCGTCAATCGGCTATAGCGCGGATCTGAAGAGGTTAAAGACATGAGAATCACTCCCTTATGCCTCATTGATACAGGAGTACTTATCCATATGCCAATGCAAAGGGGCCATCTTCACAGGTGCGAGGAACACAGGTGTTCAGATCTTCATGGATTTCAAAGCTGTACAACCATGTGGATTTGACGCATAGATCAGAATGCAGTCTGTTTGCATTTTGATCTGTACATCAGACCTGCTCAGATTTACACTACAGGATGTGCATGGAGATTCTTTGCAGGTCTGTGCAACCAGCCATCTATCATTGATTTCAACAGGCTGCCTTCATGAGTCTGAATGGAACACCTGTGCATCTTGCACAAGTGAAGATGGCCCCTTCAAATGGGCAAATGGATTGGTACGCCTATGTGAATGAGACCTTAGTATTTGTAGCACCTTTGAAGTACAGTCATTGTGCTGCACTGTAAAGCAAAAAAAAAAAGGAACCTTCACCTTCACGATTAATGAGCAAACATTGGCTGCCTCCATGTAAACTTTTTTCAATATATTCCCAAAACTAGTTTCCTTTTATATTAAGAACTTAATTTGATTATTTTCATTAAGAGGGTCACACTCACATGTTTATTTAAAAGCTGTAGAAATATATTTTCTCTTGTGTCTTTTACTATACAATACCTTGTTAATATGAAGGTGGAATGGGATGTTTTTGTACCAGAGGCCATTTAGCTGTGCTAGCCCCCAGGTCAAACATTGCCTGTTCTCCTTTGAATGCTTGAAGGCTTTTATTTGTGTCAGTCAAACTGTGGACTTTGACGTTCTTTTAAAATGAATTGCTCTTTTGGGTCGCAGTAGTCATGCTCAGTGCAATCTGCAGAGCGAGCATGTCAGCCCTCAGCTCATATCCATTCACCATGAAAGATTTACTGTTTTAGATCCGTGTTATTTGTAACAATTAATGTTTTGTGTTACAGCTAATCTTCAGCAGAAAACTAGTGACATAAAATGACTACAGCTGAAGGACACAGCTTTATCGTCCAATGGACTATGTCAGCAGTTATACTGCACTTTCATTAAAAAAAATCAGAAGGCTTAATAAATCATGAATATGATTATGAATAAACCTAAACTGTCACATGTGAAGCCAGATCACAGTGCTGTAGCCTGAGATGACTGGAACACTGAAGAAATTGCTATTAGACTTTAATTTCATGTTGCTATTGTCAAGTGATGACAATCAGCAGTTTTGGCATCTTTTATTTAACCACTTGCCTACTGGGTACTTTTACCCCCTTCCTGACCTGGTCAATTTTCAGCTTTCAGTGCTCTTACACTTTGAATGAAAATTACTCAGTCATGCAACACTGTACCCAAATTACATTTTTATCATTTATTTTAAACAAATAGAGCTTTCTTTTCATGGTATTTAATCACCACTGTTTTTTTTTTAATTGTTTGCGTTACAAGCGAAAATAGACCGAACATGTTGAAAAAAAAAAACATTTTCCTTAGTTTCTATTATACAATGTTGCAAATAAGTAATTATTGTTCATAAATTTAGGCCGAAATGTATACTGCTACATTACGTTGTTAAAAAATAACCCAAATCAATGTATATTATTTGGTCTGCGTGAAAGTTATACATTCTACAAGCTATGCTAGATATCACTGAAAATGGATCAATCCTGATGTACTGACTGCCTATCTCATTTCTTGAGGCTCTAACATGCCAGGACAGACAGTACAAATAGCCCCCAAATTACCCCTTTTTGGAAAGCAGACATTCCAAGGAATTTAGTAAGAGGCATGGTGAGTTTTTTAAGTTTTATTTTTCCCACAATTCTTTGGAAATTAAGAAATTATTATTTTTTATTTTTCACAAAATTGTCATATTAAGTTATTTCTTAGACACGGCATAGGCATACTTCCAACGACACCCCAAAACACATTCTACTACTCTTCCTGAGTATAGCAACACTACCTATGTGAGACTTTTCCACAGCTTGGCCGCATACAGAAGCCCAACATCCAAGTTGCACCTTCAGGTGTTCTAGGGGCATAAATTACACATATAATTTCCTGACTACCTATCACATTTTGACTGTGGAAACACCCACATGTTTTTTTCTACAAGTTTTTGGAAAATGTAGAAAGACTGTGAAAACATATTCGTTTTTACACAAGTTGTCCATTTATAAGATATTTCTAACATATAGCATGTACATACTAAGAATTACACCCCAAAATATATTCTGCTGAGAAAAGGGTGAAAAAAAGATTACCTGTTGTTTTAGTAGTGCAATTGTCCAAAGAAAAGAGCATTGGTCCAGGCAGCAGGCAGGGATGTGGTCAGGGACCTTGAAAGGAATTGTCTAGGCAGCAGGCAGGAATACTGTCTATATTCAGTACAGGCAGCAAGCAGAGATATTGTCAGCACAGCCAAAGCATTGGTATAGACAGCAGGCAGAGATGTGGTCAGCAATAGCCAAAGGAATTGTCCAGGCAGCAGGCAGAGACATGGTCAGCACAGCCAAAGTATTCATCCTGGTAGTAGGCAGGAACATATTCCATAATATGTACAGGTAACAGGGAGAGGTGTGGTCAGTTCAAGCAACAGTTAGAGGCATGATCAATGAACAGGCACGGTAAATTGGCAGTAGGCAGAAATATTAGGCTTAGGGCCTTGGTCAGGTAGAGGCTTCTTCCAACCCATTGAGCCCATTTGTATACACCTGAGCTTAACAATTCTATGTTAAAAATTCTTCCCACCCAAATCTCCTAGAGGCCTCTGGTCTTCAGACCCTAATATGGGAGTTACAAAACTGAGAGAAAACAAAAAATGTAGTTCTCTCCACTCTGAAAATCTACTCTGGAGTCCCTTACATACGTGAGACCCTTGTGTTATCTTGAATCCTACTACTACAGTAGCAGGGCAAAAGATCAGTCCAAACGGCAGGCAAAAAACATATTCAATTAACAGGCATAGTTAATAAACAGGCCAGGGTCAGTTCAGGAGCAGACAGAGGCATGGTCAGTTTAGGTGGCAGGCAGAGGTGTAGTCAAATGACAGGCCAGGGTCAGTTCAGGAGCAGGCAGAGGCATGAGGAGTGTGAAGGTAAATGGCAGAAAGTCAGTATTACGGTCACCATACTTCACTAAAATTGTAGTGATGTATGATAAGCAATAACCTATGCAAAGACCTGGTTGGGAAGGACACTAGGGACAATAATAACAGGTATCTTGTCTAACTTCCCCTCTGGAGCACACCCAACATCCTGTCTTTGGCCTGTTTCTCTGAGAGGGGCTTTAACTGGAAAATGGTGTTTGTGGAGTCTGCTTACTGCATCTGGGCAAATGCTTTCTGGTGAACCTTCTGGGTATACAAGTACAGTGACAGTAAAGATTGCAGAAAAGGGGCAAGCTGGTATAATAGTTATCAATGTATAGGTGATAACCCATTTCGAAGAGTGGGAATACAAGGTCCCAAATTACTTTTCCACTTGATCCAATATAGTCTGGGCAGTCAAAGGGATGCAGCTAGGTGTCCTTTCCTTCGAAATTCACACAAGGCATACAAAGTAGGGCTGTTGGCAATACATTGTTAGGCATAGAGGTTGTACTGGTCCAAAACTGAACGTAAAGTCATCCATGAAAAATATACAAAAAAAATCAATGGGGGCTAATTTTTCAGAGTTGGCCTTAACACCTGGCTGGGCAGTAGAGTTGATCGAAGCTGAAATATGCTTTTCCCACATACTTTGATGATCATTTTAGAACACTAATCTTTCCCTTAAAGCAACAGCTGGAACCTTTCCCTGTACAACTTGATGATGATTTTAGAACACTAATCTTTCCCTTAAAGCAACAGATGGAACCTTTCCCTGTACAACTTGATGATGATTTTAGAAGAATAATTTCCCTTAAAGCAACAGACTCTACCTAGTCCAGTCAGATCGTTCTGTGCAGCAGGATGAGGTGTGCAATCTGTCCCTCGAAGCACCAGTACTAGTATCTCTCCCTAGTTCACAATCAGATCATTCAGTAATGCAGGATGAGATGTTCTGCAATCTGTCTCTCACACAGCCAGCAGCATCCTCTCCCTAAACTATCCTGAGAGCATATGACATGCAGCACGGTGACTCCAGCCCCATATAGAGGCTGGGTCACATGGTGCACTGGCCAATCACAGCCATGGCATTAGTAGGTATGGCTGTGATGGCTTCGTGGGAAAACCAGTGAAACACTTGTTGATTGGCTGTCCTTGGCAGCTTTTCAACACGTGTAATAAAATACCAGAACCCCGGACCCAGACTTTTTTTGAAAAGTCCGGGTTCGGTCCGGGTCCCGGACACCCAAAAGTTCGGTACGGACCCAAACTTTACAGTTCGGGTTCGCTCAACTCTACTGGGCAGTAAAAGAGGGATATTAGCTGGTCCTGAGTTAGGGGGAAGCCATAGAGGGTTTTGAAGTGCATATGGTAGACTGGCATGGGCCCTAACCCTTTGTGGCTGACACCCCACTAGTATCTTGCCTTTCTTGCAGAGTTACTCCATTTCTGGTAGATGCCGCTGCATTACTGGTGGATGCCACTGCACTACTGGTGGTTGCCACATCACTATGGTAGGCTGCTCCTCGCCAGAATGCCTTTTTTTGGTGGGCACACTTTTATCCTCCTCTGATTCTGCTACAGTCCCGCTACTTAACACTGGTTCATATTCCAAATCAGAATCAGACACAGAGGGGTTTATTTACTAAAGCTAGAGAGGGCAAAATTAGTCACATTTCTGTATAGAAAATAATCAGCATCTAATCTCAGCTTGTTCAATTACGCTTTGGCAATACAACCTGGAAGCTGGTTGGTTTCTATGCAGAATTGTGACAAATTTTGCCCTCTCTAGCTTTAGTAAATAAACTCCAGAGAGTTTCCCACTGCTCTCATTGGGTATACTTAGAATTTGGTATGTCTCCTCACTGGTAAAGAATTTTTTAGACATAGTGGTGACTGTGGGCTGTGGTGACACACTGCTGTGATGGAGACTGTGGTACAAATGTGGCTGCATTGATATGATAAGGATGCACTGATGGGCACTGATGAGGCTGCACCAATTGGCACTGATGAGATTGCACTGATGGGTGCTAATGAGGCTGCACCGATGGATGTTGATGAGGCTGCACTGATGGGTGATGATGAGGCTGCACTGATGGGTGATAATGAGGCTGCACTGATGGATGTTAATGGGTCTGCATGGATGGGTGCTTACTAGAGTTGAGCGAACTTCTAGAAGTCCGGGTTTTGCTGGTTCGGCCGAACTTCGGGACAAAGTCTGGGTTCGGGTCCGGACAGAACCCGAACTTTGTCCCGGACCCCGAACCCCATTGAAATCAACGGGGACCCAAACTTTTAGGCACAAAAATGGCTGTAAAATAGTCCTGAAAGTCCTAGAGGTCTGCAAAAGGAAGGAAATAGGGTAAGGGTGGGACAAGTGACCTACAAATAAATGGGGACAGGGAAATTACTTTAAATATTTTTTAAAAAATAAAAACATAAAAAAAGCAAAAATGGAGGTGAATGTGGATCATCTTCAAACTGGGTCTGAAAAGTATTAAGCCCCAGGCCCTGTTTCAAGCCCAAGACAGGCCTGGGCTTGGGTCTGAAACAGGGCTTCAAGCCGGCTTGGTCGTTTTGGGCCTGAAGATCTTCAAGCGAGTTGAGATCATTCGTGGGTAGGTACGTCTGGGTAATTGTAGGTAGTCACGTCGGAGTAATAGTGGGTAGTC
>BLSH010063685.1:590995-609632 GCA_018402905.1 Glandirana rugosa
TTACAGATGTGTGCAGAACAGATGTTCACTTATTCCCGGTTTCATTTAAAGTGACACACACAGTTTACAGAGGTGTGCAGAACAGATGTTCACTTATTCCCGGTTTCATTTAAAGTGACACACAGACTTTAAAGATGTTTGCAGAACAGATGTTAACTTATTCCCGGTTATATTTAAAGTGACACACAGACTTTAAAGATGTTTGCAGAACAGATGTTCACTTATTCCCGGTTATATTTAAAGTGACACACAGACTTTAACGATGTTTGCAGAACAGATGTTCACTTATTCCTGGTTTCATTTAAAGTGACACACACATTTTCCAGATGTTTGCAGAACAGTGATATGGGTTCTTCCGGCTTATTTATACTTTTTTGACACAGTTTGAAGATGATTTTAGAACAGTTATATGGCTTCTACCGTTAATTAATACTTTTCAGACCCAGTTTGAAGATGGTCCACATTCCCCTCCATTTTTGCTTTTTTTATGTTTTTATTTTTTTTTAAATATTTAAAGTTATTTCCCTGTCCCCATTTCTTTGTAGGGCACTTGTCCCACCCTTACCCCCATTTGCAATCCTTTTGCAGACCTCTAGGACCTTCCAGGACTTTTTTACAGCCATTTTCAGAACTTTTAATAAAATTACCAGAACCCCGGACCCGAACCCGGATTTTTTTTTAAAAGTCCGGGTTCGGGTCCGGGTCCTGGACACCCCAAAGTTTGTCACGGACCCAAACTTTACAGTCCGGGTTCGCTCAACTCTAGTGCTTACGAGGCTGGGCCGATGGGTGTTAATAAGGCTGCACTGATTGGTGCTAATAAGGCTGCACTGATGGGTGCTAATGAGGCTGCACTGATAGGTGCTGTTGAGGCTGTACTGATAAGTGCTTATAAGGCTGGCATGGTGGGTGCTGATGAGGCTGCTCTGGTGGGTGCTGATGAGGCCACACTGATGACTGCTGATGTGCACTGAAGAGGCTGCACTGTTAGGCACTGATCAGGTTGCACCGATCAGGCTGCACTAATGGGCACTTATATGAACTGATGAGGCTGCAGTGATGTGCACTAATGCACTGCACTGAGGAGTCTGTACAGATGAGGCTGCACAGATGGGGTAGCACTGATAGGGCTGTACTTATGAGGCAACAGTGATCTGCTACACTAATGTCCACTGATGAGGCAGCACTGATGGGCATTGATGAGGCTCCACTGAAGAGGCAGCACTGATAAGCGGTACTGATGTGTTCTGATGAGGCAGCACTCATCAGTTACACTGATGTGCACTGATGAGGCGGAACTGATGGGTGCTGATGAAGATCCACTGATAAGGCAGCACAGATAAGCAGCACTGATGGACACTGATAAGCAGCACTGATATGCACTGATGAGGCAGCACTGATGGGCACAGTGTGAAACTTATGGGCACTGTGTGACACTGATGGGCACTATAAAGCACTTAAAAATGAGTAAACGCACTCTCTCAGCACAGATTTCTCTCCTCCCCTTAAACTCGGTCTCTGGGAAAGAGAGCTGTCAACCCCTGATGACCTGCTCTGTTTACATTTGTGATCGCTTGTGATCGAACACAGTGATCATGTGATAAAAGGCTGATTAGCCCTTTACTCTGATCTGTGATGTGCTGTGTTCAAGGCACACAGCGTCCACAGATCTTTCCTGATTCATGCCCCAGGGGGTGAGCAGGAAGCAATAGACACCATCCAGGAAATGTGCTTCCTTTGGTTATAGCACAGTTGGCAAGAGGTTACGTCTTTTCAAATCTATTAGCTTTATAAATGCTGAATGGAGTCAGGCAGTGCTCTACGTCCATGTGCTGTAGATAATTAATATAGGAATGAGCATAATTATTTTATCAATACCTTATAAAATGTATACTGATATTAGCAGAGGTGGCAAATATACTGTATTTTGCATTGTCTATTTAGACATATTGCATAGAAGGTTGGGTTTTAAAAGCTGAATTATCTTCAAAATCATTAACATTCTGAAAGTATCACAGGCGTCACATTTTTTTCCAAACCTTCTTGACAAGAAAGCATTCAAACCATTACCTAATCTGAATTACGGCTCTATCACACATGGGCAATCAAAAATCACCCCTTAGGTTGCATTACTGAACACACTACATGGTCCTGTCAATACAGTCAACATTGCATTGCAAAGGATTGTATGTCTCCCTGTATCAAGTGTATCTTCGTGGTATGCTATGAGAAAATGAATGTATACTGCAGCACTGGACTGTAATGACATTGCATTCATTTCAGTAGCATCTGTGCAGTCATCTCTGTTGACATTGTTAAAGAATGGGTAAGTAAAGATCTTCCTGTTTTACAAAAATGCTGTCACTTATATTTCAGAGCTGATACTCATGTGTAGGGGACATTAGAGGAAAGCTTATAAACTGAATTCGGTGCAAGCACCTAGCTGTAAATACAGGCATTACCACTTCATAGGGCACCCTGAAATTCTCAAAAAGCTTGGGTACTCTGATGTGCAAGCACTGTCTTCAGTTCCAGAAATTGAAGCTCACTTTTTTCTTTTTCCCTGTCATGTTTCTCTATTAGTCAGTCAGACTGGCCATCAGTGGCGGCTGGTGAAATTTTACGATGGGGGGTGCTAGACTCCACCCTTCCTTCGACCCCTCCCACTTCTCATAAGTCCCACCCCTTATAGATTCCACCTATTGTGTCAGGTGTATACAGCCCAGCATCACCAGATAGGGAGTACAGCATCGCCAGATAGGGGTATACAGCATGACCAGATAGGGGAATACAGCATGACCAGATGGGTATACAGCATGACCAGAGAAGTATACACATGGCCAGAGGAGTATACAGCCTGACCAGAGGAGTATACACATGACAAGAGGAGTATACAGCATGACCAGAGGGGTATACACATGATCAGAGGAATATACCGCATGACCAGAGGAGTATACAGCATGACCAGAGGAGTGTACAGCATGACCAGAGGGGTATACAGCATGACCAGAGGAGTATACAGCATGACCAGAGGAGTATACAGCATGACCAGAGGGGTATACAGCGTGACCAGAGGGGTATACAGCGTGACCAGAGGGGTATGCAGCATAGCCAGAGGAGTATACAGCATGACCAGAGGGGTATACAGCATGCCCAGAGGAGTATACAGCATAACCAGAGGGGTATACAGCATACAGCACCCCCCAGGGCAGTCAGGGCATCAAAGTCACGCACTTAGCCCATTTAGGAGTGGGCAGGCAGGCAGTGGTGTCCAGCGAGTGGGGAGCAAGCCGTGTATCCCCCCTATTCCTCTGAGAAAGGCGTCCAATAGGATCGCCTGACTCCTCAGCCAATCGTGAAACCGGTAACATACCGGTACTTCACGATTGGCTGAGAGGCCTTCAGTGTTACAAAAGAAAATATTTATTTGCTTTTGTAACACACGTGAGTGGGCTCTGCAGCACCATGCTGTGTGCTCCGAGCCACTCTATTTTGAAGACTGTTAGAGACTATGGCTCTAATCAGGTGTTTCAAAAACCAGTGACGATTCTGAAATTCATGCGGCCAGCTCCTCAATGGGGCCAGCCGCATGAATAGGGGGTGGTTGTGGGCGGCCATGGATAGATTCATGCTATGCATGAATCTATCCCTTAGCATAGAGGGGGTGGCTGGAGAGAGGGGGTAGTGCCCATGTGCCATTAATGGTCCCTGCTGGCCATCATGATTACTAACCAGGTAGGTTAGGTGGGAAGGTTCAGTAGGATGTGAGGCATGCAAGCACTCTTAAATGCTCAAAAGGAATTTTTGCAGTTAAACTTATGAACAATGTATTGTTCAATTGGCACATGGTACAGGATTTGTTTTGCAATCATTGGGCCTTTTTTCCTTTAAAATGTATAATCTAAGAATGTATAGGTGTTGTGCTGGAACATATTGTATTATTCATATCATTATTAATTATATTTACTTTATTTGTTGAGACGTGCAGTGCATTTTAAGGTTTCAATTTCTAGCTAGTCAATATAAATTAGCTCTGCAAGAAAGTACCACTCAGGGAGGAAGGTATAACTTCCTTGTTTAGATCTATAAATTAACTATTTTTTTTAAGAAATACCAACAAGTACTAAATACTGGTATATAATCAAACAGAACATTTGTTAACTGACTGGTATTCTGACTAAGTACCCTATGTGACTTAGGCCTAAACTTGCTTTTTAAGAATTTAACCACTAGCTAGAAATCACCTCTTCTTCTACACATTTCAATGGCAGACTGGGGGATGAATAACGGGATGTGAAACCCGACTTTAGCCAATTCTTTTTCCTTTTTTATTTTTGGATACAGTCCATTTTCTCTCACTTCCTGTTTCTGTGACACTCCTACAAGTGTAGGCGGGTGTCACCTGGACAGGAAGACACAGACCTCATTTAATATACATTATCATAAGTTCCTTCCTCAAGTCTATTAAAAATGTGTTTTTGTCTCTTTATTTGTCGTCATTGATGAGATTTTCCATCACTTTCTGCCCTGGCAAGGAGAAATTTTCCTTAAAGGAGACACAAATAGCAATAAAAACCTATTCCTTCCATAACTAAATGAAAATGTCAGCCATGTTGCTTAGCCCTTACAATGAACAAAAATCCAGTTAATATGAAAATATATGAATATATATCAAAATATAATTAATAAAATATGATAAAATATGATCATTTATTGATGTTTTCCTTGTAAAAGTACCAGTTTCAGCTTGTATAATGGCTGCATGTCTTGAACACAGTCTCAGCTGTTGTTTGATCTCTACACAGCATGTGAGCCCAATCAAGAGTTAAAAGACTGATTTATCTTCTCAAGGTGTAGTATTCTACTTTGTCTGCAGAATAGGAAACAGAATAAAAAGAGTCTTGCTGGCCAGTGATACAGAACTTTATCTTCCAAGCATGCACATAGCAATAAAAGAAATTCACTATCCATGAAGCATCAAGACTCAGGAGTATATTGTTTTACATCTCAAGGACAGGAAAATGAGTTTGTTTCAAAACTTCTTCCAACTAGAGAAATATGTGCAGCAAGCTTTCTGAAGACGTGTCACTGTCAATAGGTTAGGCTTTAAATGGTTTCTTTGAAAGGGATATGCATTGACAAAGTTAAATAGAATGTTTTATATGTTGATGACTAATGTTTACTTTGGATTTATGGATTTTTCAATCGATACAACTGCGATTTGAGCATTTTCTAAATAATCTTTGCATGGGGACTAGTGATTACACTTAAGCATTTCTGAAAGAAGAAAATATGTGAACTTCGTGAGCCTGCTTGAGTTCCATTCATGCAAAATATTTTTACTAGAATCACTGAAATGCTTTTTACTCTTTGTAGCTTTAGACCTATTGGTAACCTGACAGACATATTTCCAAGGGCTATGGCTCTTTAGCTACCTAATAACTACTGTCCCAGATCCATTAACTTGGCGATAAATGTATAAGGCACTATCTTCTCAGGGAGTCAGTTATTTCCCCTGAATGTTCAGAATGAGGGATGCCAGTCTTATTTATTTATGTATTTATTACAGGTACTTATATAGCACCATAAATTCATACAAAGCTTTACATATGTATTATACATTTACAACAGTCCCAGAATTCAGCATGTCTTTCTAACCTTATGGGTCCTTTTTTTTACATGGATATACTTGAAAACTAAGGTTCTAGTGATATCTCATTCTTAGAATTCAAACAGGACAGTAATGTAAACGTTCCCATGTTGCTTTCCAACTCAGTTACTTACTCACCACCTTCATGTGGGGGATAAACACAGTCTGCTTCCACTGACCTCGCAGAAGGGAGAATCCTTGCAGCTTCCCACACCTAGGTCCTAAGTACAGATGTCACAGCTGCATCCTCACAGTGCAAAAGCCCAACAGCCCCCAAGCCTGCTGATTAGTCAGGTGTCAGGAATCACCAGAAGCAATGGCCAGATCTGAGTGACTACACTCAGGAAACTGGGACCAGACTGTATATGCTTTAAGTTAGATGTATTTACAGCAAAACAAAATCCTTCCAAACACCAGAACACAGCAACCATAAAAGTATAGGTGAACCAAAAAGTGACAGAATACCTGACTAATAACTAACAAACAGAAAGCCTAACTAACAATTAACTGTATAAAATATATACAAACCATACAAAATGAGGAACACTGAAAAACAGGGGGAAACTGGAGGTGCAGGGAGCAAATGGGAAGGGGAAAACAAAACGGGGATAAGGAACAAGGTACACAGCAGCAGGATACAAGGTACAGAGAACAGGGCAGGAGCAGAAACAGGATAATGGCTAGCAGTATTTGGCAGTAAGCAAAATATTGAAGCGAGAGGCACTTAGTAGGGTAGGACCTAAATATCCTCCCAACAGCCAGCATCGGGTGTAAACTGATTACTGTGGGCTGCTGGGAGACACCTGCTGGTGGACACTGGAATTATAACCCTTTGCCCAGGAAACCACAAAACAAAATTTCTATTATATAGTGTTATGCATAATACATTTGCAGCTAATATGAGAATATAGTAAACATGTTTAATATACAATCTATAGTTCATATTATATTCTAAAATACTATAGTATTTCTGTGTTTAAAAAGCACTATTAATAGATTGTAAATATCTTAACTATACCTCTTAATTTTAATAACAAATGCTGCTGGAATGCTTTAACCTTCCCACTCCTAATGAAGTCATTATGGCAGCACTACCATCCCGTTGTTGACACCACATTAGTTCTGGCAGAGTTATCTGGACAGATATGGACATATCAAAATGCAAGAATATGCTAACTCACAATGTTCTTCTTCACTCACCATTTGCTTAAGATGTCAAGTTTTTTAACCACCTTGGATAGTATATAGTGTTATTTTTGTCTGCTTCAGTTATGGTGAGTCCTTGCATTACATATTGCATATGTTCTTTACAAATAAATGGGACAAATACAATTTTTTTTTTCTGCTTTATTATTAAATAATTGAAACTCTAAGGGAAACATACAAAGATGAAGAACTTCTTTCATGATGCTACAACAAGAATATTCAATATCCTCCCAAGCGTAGAAACATGAGCACTTCTGTTAGACTAGAGAGTTTATATTATGCATGAATTGTTTCTCTATTTGCCAGCAGGTCGACTTCTAGCTCAGCAATAAATTCTGTAAACTTGGATTCATGTGCAAAATGAATGTGACAAATCTGTTCTAAAATGAATGTGATGTGCTGGCCTAGATCTTGGTATGTTTTCCTTTATGAACACTGTTAATAAAAACATCATCTATGCTAATGTTTATGGACAGTCAGATTAGTTTAATTAGGCAGTGTGAAGAGCAAAAATGAAAAGTGTAGTAGCCCAAGGTAACTCAAGCAGCTTTTGTTTACTTATAGCGAATTGCTGAAAGATAAATTGTAATTTGTTGCTTTGGTTTAGGGTACTTAGCTTTTTTGAATAAGCAGATAATATTCAGTTGCTGAGTGACACAACAAACAGTTATTTGCTCACCTTAATAATGCATCATGGACATTAAATGAATGTCACTCAACAATTTTCTGGGCAATGCAAATGCTGTTTTTTATGGTATCTTCCAAATAATGTACACACTTCTGGTGTTCACAGCATGAGCGATAATGTCAGTGGGAGCCTGTGAACTGTGAACACCTAAGATATTACAGATATGTGCATATGTTGTTATCATATGACAATGGCAGCATATTATGCAATATGATACTTCATCAATCAGTGGTAAGTAACAGTTTTATCGGAAAGCAAAATTTTCTTCAAAATTAACTATATTGATCCAGGTAGTTGGGTATGGGAAGTGGGGGGATCAGACAAGGGAGTGGGCATCTGCTTAGTTATTTGGGTTGGAGGAAGAAAAGTTTGTGTACTTCAAGGAGAGAAAATATTATACAGTTAAGCGTATAATAGTTCTGCAAAGCCATCTGAGTAAAGAAGTGAGGTCACAATTTGCATAATTGAGCCATGGAGTTCAGTCTTTATGAAATTTAGGCAGGGTCAGGTGTGCCTTGGTGAACATAAGTTCCATCTGTAGCTGTTGGTTGAGAAGTTGGTGAATTAGTTATGGCGAGGGTGGCAAGCTGTTGTTCCAGTTTCTGGTTATGGAGAGTCTAGCTGCAATTAGGATGTGGATGAGGATGGTCTGGTGAGAGTTGTCCCATTTTTCTGTTCCCAAACCTAGGAGCACTAGTTGGGGTGCGATTTCCGTGGAGTTGCAGGTAACGTTGTTAATTAGGGTTTGGACAGATTGCCAGAAGGGAAGAAGCAGGGGACAGGACCACCAGAAATGTACTGAGGTTCCTGTGTTCCCGCAGTTTCTCCAGCAGGAAGGTGAGTATGATGTTGAGAAGTGAGATAATTTTGCTGGTGTGTAGTACCATTGGTGGAGTATCTTTTGTGCTGTTTCCCAATGGGATATGCATCTGGAGGCCTTTAGTGGAAGCCGTGTTGCGAGGTACCATGATGTTAAGTCAGTTGAGAAGTTTAGGGCCTCTTCCCATTTTTTCATTGAGGGGGATTTCTCTGGAGTTTGTGGGGAGTCCAGCGTTTTGTAGAAGCTAGATAATCCCTTGAGAAGTGATGGAGGGTGGTCGTAGATTTGTATGAGTTTGTTTGTGAGGGGTTGATCTGAGTAGGAGATAGCAGATAAAGCACGTCTCACCCTTAGGTATTTTAAGAAGTCTTTGCTGGGGATGTTGTAGTCTTCATGAAGTTGTTGGAAGGGGCGTAGCTTCTCTTCATGTAAGATGTTGCCAATCGCTGCAATATCTGCTGTTGAACAGGAGGCTGGTGATAAATCATTACATATTATTTCTAACATCAACAAACGTAAATATTCCAAGGCTTTTCTTGATATTCCTTTCATTTGTTGAGTAATTGAGCTCCAGATTTTGGAAGTTGCATGCATTGTGCTTAAGAAGGATGGTGAGGGTCGGTGCTGTAGCCATATAGCAGCCAAGAGGGATTTAGTGGGGTATTTGAGAGTAGATTATTCTAGTTGGGTCAATAGAGGGTCTAATGAGGGTGACCACCAGTGTTGATCCTGGTTGCTAAGGACTGCTTTGTAGTAGTTTTTGATGTTAGGTGTTCCCATCCCTGCCTTGTTCTTGATGTACATGATGGATTGATTAACCCTGGGGCATTTGCCGTCCCAAATAAATTTGTTGATGCTGCTTTTAAGCGTGTCCAGTTGTGAGGAGAGTAGCAGTACTGGGAGAGTTCAGAACAAGAAAAGCAGATGGGGTAAGAGAAACCTTTTGGATAAGGCTATTCTTCCAGCCCAAGAGGCCCGTGTGGTTTGGAGGGATGTGCATACATCTTGGATTCTCTTTAGGAGTGCTTCATAGTTTATTCGGAGAATGTTGCTAGAGGGGAGAGTCAACTGTATCCCTAGGTAAGTAAGAGTTGAGGTTGGGGTCCATGGAAACGGGGACAAGTGAGTGAGGGTTGTTTTCAAGTCATGGTCAAGGCATATGCCAATCAGATTGGATTTGGAACGATTGATTTTGTATAGGTACAACTGGCTGAATTGTATAAGGAGGTTGTGTAGTGCTGGTAAGGACTGTAGAGGGTTAGTCAAGATTACTATGACATCGTCCTAGTTTGTGGGTGGAGTCTCCTATCTGTATTTCTGATATTCTGGGGTGGGCTCTTATGGCTGCTGCAAGGGGTTCCATCACTAGTGCGAAAATTAAAGGGGAGAGGGGGCAGCCCTGCCTCATACCATTGGAGATATTGAAGGGGTCAGATGTCATACCAGACATCCATACCCTTGCCGATGGGTGGAGGTATAAAGTGAGTATTGCTTTGTTAATGGTGCCTGTAAATCCATATTTTTGGAGGACTAGGTTAAGGTAGGACCAGTGGACTCTGTAAAATGCCTTCTCTGCATCCAAAGGTAGGAGTAGAGACGGTGTTTTGTGGACTTCGGCCCATTGTATGAGGTCCAAGATTCTTCTGGTGCCATTGGATGTTTGGCGTTTTGGGATAAATCTGACTTCGTAAGCATCTATTAGACAGGGAATGTAGAGTGATATATGGGAGGTAAGGGTCTTGGCGTAAATTTTGAGGTCAGTGTTTAGAAGTGATATAGGCATATAATTGGCTGGGTTGTCATGGGGTTTGCGGGGTTTCGGGATTGTGACAATGAGGGCTTCTAAGGATTCTTTTGGGATGTTACCTGTTTGCATAATTTGGTTATAGGACATAGGTGTGAGGTTATGCTTTCTGCATAAGTTTTGAAATACTCATTACTAAAGCCAACAGGTCCTGGTGCTTTATGTAGGGGTAGAGAGCGGATCACTTTTGATATTTCTGGCACTGAGAATGGAGCGTTTAGGGCTGATAATTGTTTGGGCATGAGGGAAGGTAGTTGTAGTGGATTTAAGAACTGAGAGATATGTTTGGGATCTGGGCTAGGGGAGTCTGTGGAGGAGTTCAGATTGTAGAGGAAAACGTAAAAGTCCCGAAAGCTTTTAGCGATATCTACAGGGTTACTGACTCTACGGCCTTGGGAAGACTGCATGTATGGGATTTTGGATGCAGCTGCTTTCCGTTTCATTTGTCTGGCTAAGAGAGCTCCTGGTCTGTTACTGGAGGCGTACCATGTGAGTTTTAGTCTAGAATAATTGGGTCATAATGATCTGATAAGCCTGCATCTTTACTTCACTCTTTGGTGGTGGTAAATACTTTTGGCACTACTGGCACCATTTAATTTGACCTTGAAGAAATTCCATTTCACATATTCAAGTAGCTGTTTTTCCACTTTGGGCACTGGACTGGATGGACACTATTTGTTTTCCTTTTTGATTTATTGTATTTGTATTTAGCACATTTTTTATCTTTTTCATGTATTATAACTCATCATTATGTGTATTCACATTATCGTCATCTTTAGTGTAACACATATATTTTGATTGTGAATTTATATGTTTATATTTAATTCAGCTATACTGTACACCATTGTATGTTTTCAGCACAACACTTTCATTTTCAGTAGTGGAAGGGATATCTTTTTTGTGTTTGTAGCTTTATTTCATTTCACCTTTGAGCAATAATTTGCACGTTTGTTTTCTTCCTTTATAGATCAGTAACAAGCAACACCCCTCATAACAAGTTTCATTGTACAGATATGTATTGCTAAGGGGGAGGGGGTTATCTTTCCAGGTCTGTGAGATCATCGAGTGCACACACTCTGTCGTCTATTGAACTGAATGGTAGTATTTTATTTTTTCCTGTTCAGCACAAATGTCACTCTATGCTGAGCATCAATATCCCCCGCCCTCTCAAGCCTCTATGTTGCCCCTATTACCCATCACTGAGCACCAATGCCCACCTTGATGCTCCACTGACACAAATGCATTTTTTTCCCACTGACTACACATTTCAGGGCAGTCTTCCTACTGTGAAAAATAACCACAGGCATTTTTTGTTTCTATTGACCCCAGAGTCCAGGCATTTTGTCCTCTCACTGACCACCAACAATGGGTATTGCACTATACCATATTCTTTCTCTGACCATAAACCCATGGCATTTTTCCATTGGTTCTAGGGCATTATTTTTTTCTCTCAACTGGCAATGGAGGATTATTTTCTTCCCGCTGACCAGTAATGGGCCCAATGACATATACTCCTTTCTGCAGCACTCTGTACATTATTTCATATATTATGTTATCTTGACTGCTACACTCACATGTGTACTAAGTAGGTGCAGGGAGTGCTGAGTGGGCACTGTGAGTGTTGGGTGGGCACGGTGAGTGCTGAGGGGTGCAGTGAATGCTGAATGGGGCACCATGAGTTCTGAGGGAGTCACTGTGAATACAGAGGGGGCACTGTGAGAGAACCGAGGGTCACTGGGTGTGACATGAGTACCAAAGGGCACTATATGTGTGTGATTTTCAAACATTTAGGGCAAACAAATTGTGCTACACGTAACCACTTCAATACAGGCTACTTTCCCCCCTTCCTGCCCAGGCCAATTTTTGGCTTTCAGCGCTGTCGCATTTTAAATGATAATTGCGCGGTTATGCAACACTGTACTCAAAAATGTTTTTTTAGCATTTTGTTCCCACAGATAGAGTAGCTTTCTTTTGGTGGTATTTAATCACCACTGGGGTTTTTAGCTTTTGCTAAACAAATAAAAAAGACTGAAAATTTTGAAAAAAAAGTTTTTCTTTGTTTCTGTTATAACATGTTGTTAATAAGTAAGTTTTCTCCTTCACTGATTTGTACTGATGAGGCTGCACTGATGGGCACTGATGGGGTGGCACTAATGAGGTGGCACTGATGGGCTCTGATAATTAGGCACTAATATGTAGCACTGATTGGCACTGATAGGCGGCACTGATGGACACTGATAGGTGGCACTGATATGCAGCACTGATGGGCATTGTTTGGCAGCACTGATGGGCACTCATAGGCAGCACTGATAGGTGACACTGATGGGCACTAAAAGGCCGTACTGATGGGAACTTATAGGTGGCACTGATGGGCACTTATAGGTGGCACTGATGGGCACTGATGATTGGCAGTGATGGGCACCAAAAGATGGCACTGATAGGCAGCACCAATGAGGAGGCACTGGCAGGCATTACTGATAGGCACTGATTGGCACCTCTAGTGAGCACTGATTGGCACCTCTAATGGGCAGTGATTGGCAACCCTGGTGGTCATGGGTGGACATACCTGGTAGTCCTGAGTTGGCATTCCTGGTGGGCACCCCTGGTGGGCATAGGTGGGTAATCTCGGGGGGTTGCACTGATAATCAATCAGCGCAGAGACCCCCTGTCAGGAGAACAGCTGATCAGCTCTCCTCTACTACTAATGCTAGTGGAGGAAAAGCTGATAAATGGCTCTTCCTGTTTATGCTGTGATTAGCTGTGATTGGACACAGCTGATCACATGTTAAAGACCCTACTTCAGAGGCTCTTTTACCGAGATCGGTAAATACGATTGGTGTCAGACCGTCACACCATACCAATGATCGATGCGTTGTGTGATCGCGGCTGGTCCTGCTGAACGTCATATGACGTCCAGTCTGGATAACTTAACCGCTTTGCACACGTCATATTGCGGGAAGTGGTTAAAGTAGAACTATAGGCAAAACTTTTTTTTTCATTTTGGATAGAGCAAGGGAGGTTTATGGCCCTGTTATTTATGGTGTACTGTTGCTATCTTTGCCCATTGGGGAGATTTACATCAACTTCCTGTCCCATAGCTAAACAGAAAGTGAGAGGAAATCCCCACAAAGGGAATATCTTGGGGACCCCCAGATCACCAGAACTAGTGTCCCTATTGGAAGAATTGCCCATTATTACTTTTCTAGGAACAACCAAAAATTGGGATTTTCTTTTACTTTCGCTTTCAATGATAATGGTAAACAGGACAAATAGAGAGGGTGAATCTACCTAATGGGGACACAAACAGCAATAATAACTCACAGGTGTTTTAATCTATCTCCCCTATATACAAAACTAAAAATAAAAAGTGTTGCCTTTAGCTATACAATAAAAATTAAAAATGAAGCCTATTAAAATAAAACATTTGATTATTTGATTATCTTGTCAATTACGTTAGGGGGTAGCATGTCCTACGGGAGTTCTGATGCAACTCGGTGCACATCTTGCTCCATGTAAACATTCCTTGAACAACCGTTCAATGGCAAATACTGCTGTGCAAGATGTGAGAAAGTTACTTGTTTGGAAGCCCAGATCCTGGATCTAGAAAATCAGCTGGCAACACTGCAAAGCATTAGCAGCCTGAATAGGAGTGTGGACTATACCTATTAGATGCTGACTGGGGTCAATATAGAGGAGGGTGGTGATATGTAGTGAAGGCACAAGAGGTAGGTAGCTGGGTTACAGTTAGACGAGGGGGTAGAGGGAAGTGTGTCAGAGAGATTAGTCCTGATTTGATACAGCCCAACAAATATACCAAGCTGTGTGGCAATGGGGATATCAGCAAAAGAGTGACATTGCTAGAGCAGACTATTTTCCCTAGCTGCCAAGGGAATGGCTACACTAGTAAGGATGGGGGCAAGTTTACAGGCAAGTATAGACAGATACTGGTGGTAGGAGCTTAGAGAGAAACTTACACCGCTCCAAGTGAGTCCTTTATACGCCTCCCTCTTGCTGATGCACAGGTGCCGGCTCTGCAATGATGATGATGGTTACAAGGAAAAGCTGGACGGCTGCTACAACACCTTTATTTTGAAAATTCCACGGCAGTCACACAAGTACAGAGATACAAGTACAGATAAGCGCTAATGCGTTTTACATCACCAACAATGCTTAGTCATAGGAGCTTAGAGAGGTAAACATATGGTTGAGGAACTGGTGTAAGAAGCATAAGGAGAAGGTGTCAAGGATACTGAGTGCTGGTATACTGTAAAACAGGCGTGACCAAAAATGTATGGACATGCACAGAGAACACCAGGTACACATATGTGATATATGATATAAAATAATGTGGTTTATTAAGGAACAATGCTAGTAAAACAACGATATAAAAAACTGAAACCAAGAACCTAAAACAGCAAGCCCTGTAAAAGTAAAAAGCATGTACACAAATGCTAGAAGTCTGACTAATAAAATTGAAGAACTAAAACGTTTAATACATGAGGAGGATTTTGAATTGGTTGGAATATCATAAACCTGGTTTGACAGCTCACATAACTCTCTTGCAAATGTTCAGGTGTACTCCCTGTATTGGAAGGGACAAGATTGCAAGAAGAGGGAGAGGGGTGTGTACTTACTTGAAGAGCAATTTAATAGTGAATATGAGAGATTACATTGCTAATAGGGCTGGTGAGGAAGGGAAGTCTTTATGGATCGAACTTAAAAGGGGTAAAACAAACAGTAAATTAATTGTGCATATATGCTATAGGTCCTCTAACAATAAGGAGGAGGAGGAGACCCATTTACTTTCACAGTTAAAGATGACGGGATGGCAAGGCAATGTTATAACCATGGGAACTATCCTGATATTGATTTGGCAGACTCAAACCAACTGCTCACCCAACTAAGGGTTGTCATTTATTGAATGTAAGGCAGGACAATTTCTTGAGTCAAATTGTGGAGGCCCCAACTAGAGATAATGGTTTTCTAGAACTTCTAATTACAAATAGCACAATGATTACAGATGTGAAAATGAGGGATCATTTAGGTAACAGTGATCACAAAGTAGTTAATTCGCCATACAGGAAAGAATGCATGAGGATTGAAAAACACTCCATTTTAAAAGAGCCAACTTTACTAAGCTGAGCTTCTTGCTGACACTAAATAGGAACCAATTTTTGCAGCAAAAACACTGAAGAGAAGTGGGAGTGCTTTAAGGGCATGTTAAACAATGCCATTCGTCAGTGCATTCCACTGGGCAACCAATATAAAAAGAACAAAAAGTTATACTTAGGTGGCTAAACACTAACATAATAAAGGCATATTAATGTGAAAAAAGTTCTTTAATAAATATAAGGCCAGAGGGTCATCATCAATATTTCAAAAATACAAAGAGTGCAATAAGTAATTAAAGAGGAAGATTTAGAAAATAGAATAGAAAAAATGTTAGGTCAGAACATATTGGCCCCATAAAAGATGATCAGGTGAAGTTGGTCACAAGTGATAGGGTGAAGGCAACTTTGTTAAATACGTTCTTCTCCTCCATGTACATGACTGAAAAGGAGGTGTATAAAAAACAAGACAGTAATGTTATTAACATTATATTGAATGCACCCTTGTGGATGACAGAAACACATGTTACAAAAAGACTATAAAAACTTAATGTGAATAAATTACCAGAACCATATGGCTTACACCTGAGAATCCTAAAAGAACTTAGCCATGGTATATCCAAACTAATATTCCTAGTTTTTAGGGACAGCTTACTGACTGGAATGGTACTTACTGATTCTTGAAAATCACTGTACCAATATACTATACAAAAAGGCCCAGAACTAGAAACCAGTAGTCAGTCTAACATCAATAGTATGTAAACATTTGAATGGAATAATAAGGGACTCTATTCAAGATTGTGCTGATGAAAATAGTATCATTATTAGTAACCAACATAGATTTATGAACAAAAATTCTTGCCAGTCCAACCTTTTATTATTCTATGAGGAAGTGAGTTGTAACTTGAAAAAAGGAAGGCCTGTGAACATAGTGTATCTGGATTTCACTAGAACATTTGATACAGTACCCCACAAATGATTCATTTACAAATGAATGTATTTAGAAATTGATGATGTATTACATGCCAGGGTGAAAAACTGGTTAGAGGAGCAGGTCCAGAGGGTGGTGATTAATGGGATATGTTCTGAATGGTATGGAGTTATAAGAGGGGCACCCCAGGACTCTGTCCTGGGATCAATTCTGCTTAACTTGCTCATAAATGATATATTGGTTGCAATAAATAGTTCAATCTCAGTGTTTGCTGATGATAGAAAAAGCAGGGCAATAACTGCACAATAACTTGCCCCAGAAGATATCCTTTAATGAAGAAAAGCATCAGGTGGATCCTCCTGCTGATGTCATCATGTACCAGAAGTAACTGCTGTTTGCTGGATTTGGTGATTTTTTTAATGTGCATTGTTTTTATACACATATAAGTACAAGTCTCTGATAACTAAACATACCAGATGACATTTTACACTATGAGGAGTGTCTGTATGCTTGCCTTTACATGGGTTTGTGCTGCTGCAAGATGGAACATGACTGTTTGGTGAGCTGTGCTTGCTGGCGATCCTGGAATGTATATAGAGATATGCCATTGAAGATTTTATATTTTGGCCTAAGCTTTTGGTGACCACTCTGAATAGGGGGTTATCAGGGTTCAGTAAGCCTTTATTTTGTCACTACCTCTGCTAACAGTGCTGTTGGCACCCTATGAGGAAGAAAGAAGTTTATTTGTTGTGCACAACTTTGGGTATCTATCTTCTTTATTGGTTTTTGAACCTTTGGGACTAGTTTTGGACTTTTAATTTTCACATGTTACTTGGACACTGTCATTTTATTTATGTATTATTATATGGTGTTAATTTGAATATTTAGTATTTATTCATGTATGATTTTTTTTTAGCGCAACACAGAATATTCTTGTTTTTGATACCAGGAAGGATATCTTCTTTTTGTGTTTGCAGCTTTTTTTTTGTTTTGTTTTTTGAATTTTAGCACATTTGTGTGGTTTTCATTATTTCTTTTAACAACAGGATATAGCTACTTTCTAAGAAAGCCTAGATAAAATAGAGGGATGAACAGTAACATGGCAGACAAGATTCAGTGTAGAAAATTTTAAAGTAATGCACTTGGGAGCTAAAAACATGCATGCAAGTTACACACAAGGGGAGAACATTTGAGGGAATTAGGGGTGGAAAAGGATCTGGGGGTCCTAGTAGTTGACAGACTCAGCAATAGCATGCACTTCCAAACTGCAGCAATCAAGGCCAGCAGACTATTAGCATGCATTTAAAAGGGTATTAAAATTCTACTACTTTACAATACTCTGGTTTGGTCGCATCTTGAGTATGCTCATGCTGGTCACAAATCCTCAGAAAGATGTGCTTGACCTGGAGAGAGTCCAGAGAAGGGCAACATAGCTAATGAGGGGGCTGGAGAGCCTCAGTTATGAAGAATAACTTCAAACATTTGACTTATTCTTCCTAGAGAAGCGATGCTTAAGAGAGGATATGATAGCAATATACAAATCCTTAAATTGTGAATTTAGCATTGGAAAGAAACCTTTTACTCCTAGGAATCTAAAGAGGACACGTGGCTACACAATGAAGTTGGATGAGAAGTGGTTCAATCTTGAACTGCATAAGGGGTTCTTTACTGTTTGGATGGTAAGGATGTAGAACTCTCTTTCACAGATGGTGGTGTCAGTGGAGAGAGCAAATACATTAAAAAAACGTTTAGGCTAGGTTCACACTTACACGGTGCGAAATGGCACAATTCATTTGCGTTTCCTGCACTGTATGCAAATTGCAATCTGCTGCGGGTGTCAATACCATGTTAATAAAATAAGGAGATATCTGCGCTACCAACAATAATATAAAAAGATAATGAATGATGCACAGCAGCCTGCTAATAGGGATGTAGATAGCGGTCCCTGTCACAACAAAATATATTAAAATTAGCGGCGCTTCAATACATAAAAAACCATTTGATTTTACAGCAGATATTGATCAATCTTCAGTAGTGTTGAGCGAACCCGGACTGTAACGTTCGGGTCCGTACCGAACTTTAGGGTGTCCGTGGCACGGACCCGGACCCGGATATTTCAAAAATCGTTCGGGTTCGGTCCGTACATAACTTCGCGGCGATTAAAATTATATAAAACAACACTGTCCCTGGCGATAGATGTAGGGATAATCGTCCGACGACACGTAGTAAGTAATAGAAAAATATAATAACAACCATCGCGTCTATAGAGGAATAAAATAATTGTACCATAACTGTGGGCGTCGTCTAACGTTAAACGTATGTCACGTCCTTTGCGTTTACTTAACACGGTAAAGCGTGGCACATTCACACTTGGATCGGATTTGCAAAAAAATTACATAAACGAGAGAGGTGACTGTGGTGGTAGACACT
>BLSH010063685.1:615076-632287 GCA_018402905.1 Glandirana rugosa
GATCAGGTCTTAGTCTAGCAAGACATTACGTCCTACTCTAGACGTTAGACAGGGAGTTTCGTCATCATCATCATTAGAGATGTACTGCTTTGAGGGACAGATTGCAGATCTCATCCTGCATTACAGAACGATCTGATTCTGGACTAGGTAGAGTCTACTGCTTTGAGGGACAGATTATAGTTCTAAAATCATCTCCTAGTTCTATAGGGTCAGCTTCCTGCTGTTGCTTTAAGGGACAGATTATTGTTCTAAAATCATCGCCTACTCCTATAGGGTCAGGTTCCTGCTGTTGCTGTAAGGGATAGATTATTGTTCTAAAATCATCGCCTACTCCTATAGGGTCAGGTTCCTGCTGTTGCTGTAAGAGACAGATTATTTTTCTAAAATCATCACCTACTCCTATAGGGTCAGGTTCCTGCTGTTGCTGTAAGGGACAGATTGTTGTTCTAAAATCATCTCCTAGTTCTATAGGGTCAGGTTTCTGCTGTTGCTGTAAGGGACAGATCATTGTTCTAAAATCATCTCCTACTCTTATAGGGTCAGGTTCCTGCTGTTGCTGTAAGAGACAGATTATTGTTCTAAAATCATCGCCTACTCCTATAGGGTCAGGTTCCTGCTGTTGCTGTAAGAGACAGATTATTGTTCTAAAATCATCACCTACACTGCCACGGTCACGGCCTAGTCAACCTCTAGGGTCCTACTCCACATCCACCCCCCCTTCCCATTTTTATTATTTTTTTATTTGATTTTAAGTTATTTTCCCTATTTTTGTAGGGCACTTGTCCTACTCTTACCCCCATTTTAATTCCTTTTGCAGCCCTCTAGCACTTGCCAGGACTTTTTTACAGCCATTTTAGTATGCCCCCAGTGTTGCGAACATCTTTTTAAATAAGTGGGAAAGTGAGGTTATTCAAACTGGGAAATGGCCCCATCTCAAAGTATTTTGCAGGTACATAGACGATATCTGAATCATATGGCAGGGATCTGAAAGCACCCTGGCGGATTTTATAGATTACATTAATGCTAACGTCTATGGTATCAAATTCACAGTCAACAACACATAAACTTCCTTGATATGGATATATATAAAATAAGTGACACACTGGGAACCAAGACACACTTTAAGAGCACTGATAGGAATTGCTACATTCCAGGTGACAGTTGTCATCATCCAAAGTGGAAGGCAGCCATTCCAAAGGGGCAACTTATGCGCATCAAACAAAATTGTAGCACACATGATGACTATATGGTGCAAACAGACATCCTAATCAATAGTTTCCTGGACAAGGGTTACCTCAAGAATAGTCTATTGGAAATAAGGGAGACAGCTGGGAAAATGTACAGAAACACCTGTTAGAAAATCACAAGAAAACAAATAAACCTATGGACTGCTTGTTTATTACTGGGTATAACAAACAATACAAATTAGTGGAAAAAAAGCATAAAACATCATTGGTCTTTTCTTATGAAAGTCCAGGTACTAAAACAACTATTGCCACCCACACCTAAATGTATATACCGCAGAGCACCTGGCCTTAGAACGAGGCTGGTAAAAAATATCCCAGATCCCCCCAAAAAACAGCCAGTTTCCATGTTTAACATGAAGTGATTTTACAAATGCGGCAAATGTGGGCCATGCAAACTAAGTAAGAAGGGCCCTAGAAAAAGGACATTTTTCATGTGCCACCAGACCTTTAAACAATACCCTATTAGAAGCTTTTTGACCTGTAACACAAAATATGTCACCTACGTTATTGAATGTAGCTGCGGCTACCAAGACATGGGCCGAACATCTAGGACTTTGTCCAAACGCACAGGTGAACACATTGCCAATATACGTAAGGGTTACCCAAAACACAGTGTGTCCAACCACTTCAGGTTGGTACACAATGGGAACCCTGGTGATATGTCCTTCTATGCTATAGATACAGTACAAAAACATTGGAGAGGGGCTAATATGATACAAAACATATCCCAAAATGAAACACGTTGGATATTTGAGCTCCAGACCCTGACACCTCAGGGGTTAAATGTGGAGCTGGACCTCAACTGTTTCATTTCCAATTTTTAGAGAAATCACTTGTATTTGTTTACATTTGACACTCCAAGGTTCTGTACCCATATATAATAACCAAATAAATGAGGACCAAAAAGATTGACACATAACGTTAGATCATATTGGTTGGCATGCATATTTGGACATTGGGTCCAATCAATGTGCTTTTATGGTTGTACCATGCTTGCAGTAAAGGCCAATATCTAATAACCTAATTATGGGGGAACTAGATGTCTCCCCCGAAAAATATAATAGTAAGATTCATAGTATTTAAAATTATTAGTATTTTATATATTATTCAAATGTAACACAATCTACTCCAGTCCATAATTCACTATTATATTTACAGTATTTATGATGTCTATTATTAATACCCATCGACATTCACTTCACCTCAACTCACTTCACTTTTTAATTTGTACTATTCACACTCACTTTCATTCTAATTTAATTTGATTTATCTATACCTATTCCCTTGTTTGTTATTAAATGCTAATATATAGTTTCTACACAATCACACATGTCATTATCACAATTGGCCACTAGAGGACTCTGTTCAGTCCTCTCTCATTCACACGTCAAGGGATGAGAAATTCCTTTAAGGGGATATATTAACTGACATTAGGCTATTCTTTTATATATCATGTTTTTATACCATATTGTGTGTAAGGGTATTGTGCATATGAGTTTGTTCATTTTCATTTTATATTATACATCGATTGTGATGCCCTAGATTGGGAGCACTTTACAACCTAATGGCAGCTGATCTCAATTGGCAATACCGGCTAACATTAAGGTGAGGGTATAAATGGCCTTCACCAAGATGGAGGAAACAGAACTTCCTGATGATGTCCGTTACCCATAGGCTCAAACACGTCGAGGTTTGATTGCGTCATCGCGATGCACTTCCGCTTGTGCCGAGATGGTGAAACGAACAGGAGCCTGCATGAACGGCTGGTGCACAGACACCCAACGCTGGTTGATTTCCCCATTAAGTAAATCAGTTGCCCTTACGTTCGGTGCCAGGACTAGTGGGCACCAGCACATGTGAGTTTGGATTCTATCTGATTTTAATTTGTTGTTCTATTGAATACATTTTAAAACCTTATTTGCACTTGAGAATTTTTCTTACCATACCTATGGTGACTTATGCGATGGATTAATTGCTGGAGGTGCACAACAACGGGAAAACCCATAGGGGACACTCCTTGACAAGTCTTAGGAGACAAAGCTAGAGATAGGTGGTCACCGGAGAAGGGGTGAGTGCACATCCATGTGGGGCACAGCAAGCACGGTTGCAGCACTTATGTTCATCTGAGCACGAGCACGTTTTCCATCACAGATTGGGGTGGTTCATACCTGCCTATTGTTTTCCAGAAAAGGACTATATAACAGACTGTATACATTTCCACAATTTTTCTTTGGCTGAGCGCAGTGGTTTATATTGTTTTATTTGTTGCTGCAGCTGTTAGCTATTGTACCACTGCAGCTGGCCACATTTAGGAAGGCACATTTTTTTGGTATCACCGAGTGGCATTTATAGTCTGCTTATTCACCAAAAACTGTTTACTGACGGTTTATATTGTTTATTTTTCTGATTTCTAGGTTGCTGCTTAGTGTAGAGAGGGCCAATACTCCTTATTCACCCTTGTGAACAATTTACTAGTTCACTAGGGCTAAAACTTGGTCTCCACATCCTTCACAGTGTTTAATGGCTTAGGAGGATGCCTATTTGAATCCTCTATCAGTAAACAAAATTAGGATCCTCATTGGGTTCTGTGCACTGCTATTTCTTCTCCAAGATGGAGCGTAGCCATTTTGTTATAAACTATATGTAACACCTCATCTCTGCCTCATAAAAGTTGCAACAGGTAAATGATGTTTCAGAAGTCATTTTTAATAATTTAAATATGCAGCATTCATTAACCACTTCAGCCCCGGAAGGATTTCCCATGTTAGGACCAGAGCACTTTTTGCGATTCGGCACTGTGTTGCTTGAACTGACAATTTCATGGTTGTGTGACGTTGTACCCAAACAAAATTTGCGTACATTTTTTTCCCCACAAATAGAGCTTTCTTTTGGTGGTATTTGATCACCTCTGTGTCATTTCTGATCACCACTATAAACAAAAAAGAGTGACAATTTTTCAAAAAAAAATTTTTTTTTCAAAAAAACAATATTTCTTACTTTTTGCTAAAATACAAATCCAAAAAAAATATAAAAAAAAACAATTTATTCATTTATTCTTCCTCATGTTTTTGGTAAAAAAAAATTGCAATCTGCATTTATTGATTGGTTTGCGCAAAAGTTGCCGCTTTTACAAACCATGAGAATTAATTTCTGGCATTTTTACAATTTTTTTTGTTTTACTGGTAATGGCGGCGATCTGCGATTTTCATCGGGACTTTGATATTGGGGCGGACGTGTCGGACATTTTTGACACTTTTTTGGGACCAATAACATTTATACAGCGATCAGAGATTTAAATATCCACTGATTACTGTATAAAGGTCATTGGCAGTGAAGGGGTTCACCTGGGGGGGCACTCTAGGGGTTAACTGGGATCCCTGGAAGTTTTCTAACTGTGAGGGGGCTGGGCTGTCAGGGGCATAAGAGATCTAACTGATCCCAGTCGCGGCTCGCCTGCCAACATCGAGTCTGCCCGAGCCACAGGCACACTCCTACAGAGTGCGGCGGACACGAGAGCATGTGAGTCGCAGTTTAAAGACGGCGATTCGCGCTACAGCGCCACTCTGCAGCAGTAAATGTACGCGAGCTGGTCGGGAATCGGTAAAAAGGGTACCAAGTGATTCTGTCATGTGGGTCATTCTGTAGGCCTTTCCTGTTGTAGGGTGACAATGCTTTGTTCCTGTCTTCTGACTGTGCTTCTGTGTTGTCACCCTGTCATACAGACTTCCAAGTAGCTGTGCAAAGGCACACTACATAAGCATAATCCACATTTGTTACCACCAGGAAACCTGCCCTGAAAAATGCTATGCAGCCATCACTTAAGTACATGCATATAAACAGGAAGTGGCTGCAGAGAGGCTGCAGCAGTGCTGAGATGCAATAAAGGATGACAAAAAGCTGAAAACAAATACTATATATAAAAAAAATAGCAGTTGTATCATAAACCGAGCTTCGGCAAACCAAATGTAATTCAGCTATGGTTTATGTACAATATACTTCAGCTGCAACCTACAGGTGAAATAGGATGGAAACTTTCGACCCCTCTACCAGCTCAGAAAACAAAGCATTGACTTTCCTGGGGACATTGTCAGTTCAGGGCAAATAACATGATCAGTGCAAATCCAAATCCAGGCAAATCAATCTACTCATCCCTGTGGATTAGGTTACAGTCTTATGTTCAGGGCTCAAGTTGGCACTGCCAACCAGCCCTTCACTAGGGGTAAGAATTGCTTGAACAGGTTTCCAAATTGTGTATGTTACTCAATGAGAAGTTTGTGTTTGCTGTGTCTCTTCACCCCCTCCTCTGTTGGTAAAATAAGTGTTAACCACTTGATTCCCAAGCATATTCTGGAACTTCTCTCATACATGTAAAAATCTGCATTTTTTTTTTACTAGATAATTGTTTTATGTCACATGATATTTGGACAGCTTTTTTCAAATGACATTTTTTTTAGAAAAAATAGACGTTACACTTGTTGTTTCCGGTTTCGTAGACCATAGATATGATCAGGTAACTTCTGTTTCTCCTTCATCTCTATGGTGTGCCGCCCCAAAAGTTGATTTCAGACCTGGGCCATTCTGCCACATGTAAAAGTGATCCAGTGTGAGGCTGTATTGCTGCTCAGATCTCTTTTACATTAAATATAATCGCCAGCTGAAAAAAAAAATATACCAAGGTCATGACTACAGGAGCAGTCAAGACTCTGGTAGAACCACTTAAACCAGAGGATGTATGAATACCTAAATCTGGGGAAAGTGCTTAATGCCAGCAGTTTCCCAATATATTACACAGCATAATAATTATAATAATTAGTTTCCACCTATATGTCAGAAAAGATGATGCAGTAAAAAAAAACTACTGTGGATAAAATGCTAAAAAAAAAAGTATCCATGTATCATACCCCACTTTTAATCTTAGAACTACTACAACCCTTTGAATAAACATTTTCAGGGTGTCATAATTAGATTGTGTGTCAACTTTTCCAAAACTGAAAAGAAAGAAGGTTAACATATTTATTGGTTATGCTAACTTGTTTCAACCACTTATCACTTTAAAGCCCATTTAATAAACACATTTTCAGTCATACTGTAGTTTGATCTTTAATATGTTCTCACTTTGTAATTATTTTTATTTATTTTATATTAGGTTGTCATAAGTCTTGGGTATCTCACAGTGTGAGCTGCTTTGTCGGTTTGTCTTCAATTGTGTCTCATATGTTGAGTATTTGTTGTTATTTAAGACATTCACCCTTTCCAGCCTGTGTTGGTAGATAAATTGTAATTTTCTGTTCTGATTCTTGCACTTCAGCCTCTGTCTGTTCCAGCATGTCACTGAGGCCCTTTAAGTCTTGCATATCCTGATTATCTAATCTTCATTGGCTTTGCTTATGTTTCTCTCTGTCATGTGTTCTGGTACTCCATTTCTGTCTGTGTATCCTTGTCTATCTAGGTCAACTTGTGGATTGCTATCAGTGAGTTGTCCTGCCTCTCTGTCCTGTTTTCTGGCACTCTTATTTAGTCTGTATATAGTTGTTCATCTAGGCCACCTTCTGGGTTGCATTCTTTGCCTCTCTCTTCTTTGATATCTCTTGCCACAAAGTCCACCTGTACCTTCAAAAGCTCTGGTCTAGACAGATGTTTCTGGTTCCTGCACTCTAGTGATCATTTACCACCATCTGACAATGCATATGTTTTTCTTTGTTTGGTTTGGGCTGGTTCTTTTATTTGTCTGCATTGTGTTCATGGTTCTTTTCCTACTCCACCTTTCTTCTATGTTTTTATCAATACAGTCAGGAGCATTCAAAACAGTCAGGAGCATTCAAAACCCCTGGAAAAACTTAGCAAACACATGCTACCTTGGCAATTGTACACAAAGGTATGTGTCAGGCTGGATAATATACTGTAAATACAACATGGCATGCATGTCATTCAAATATTGCCATGGTACCATAGAAATATTGCCAAATCAGCCAACACACAGAAATGTAGTAATTGTCATGAAAGATCTGATTTTAAATACAACTCTTAAACTGATGTAGCATAATTCGTTAGTACACGATAGTCCATAAGAAGCATTGTTTACCTTTGTTTCTTTTTAGTTTTATCCTTTGTGCTACAATGTTTACAATCAGATTACTGCTACCAAAGTACATTCTCACTTCCGGATCCATATGTAAGAAAGCATATACTTGTCAACACACATCTGCTGCAGATATATATTCTCTGGGTTTCAGAAGAAATATGTTTTTTTCATTCATTTCATTTTTCATTCACCAAACAGTTTATCTTTTAACAAAAGAAGATGACTATCGCTGGGATCAAAGATCCTTATGTCTGTAGTACCTTGAGTGACTTTCCTTCTCCCTACACCATCTGGAAAATCCAGTGAAAGAACACTCTGAAAGTTCTAAACTATCTTTCAAACATCATCTTATTTCATGTTAGAATACTGATATATCAAGAAGTATCTGTCATACAGTTTATCATAGTTTCATAGTCTACCCCCATGTACCTGTAAATGTTTTTGTTTAATTGCAAAAGGGACATACGATATAGCTGCTGCAATAAAAGAAACCTCCTTTCATACTCACAAACTTTCTCAACTGTACACTAAGCTATGCCCTAGAAACCCAATCTAAAAAAACACCCAACCCAGAAAGCCACTCAACTTCTTAAACTGTACAGTGTAAAATTCTGGCATTTGCCAGGTGCCAGTGTGAACTCCTATGTGCATATGCAGAAGTTAAATCATTCTAGGCAGACCAATCAAGATGGCTGATGATGCCAAACCCAGACTAAATTGGCAAAAAAATGTTGGCACCAGCAAGGAAGCTTACCAATGTTGCATAACTGAAGGGGAGGTTTAGATAGTATATTATTCATTCTTCTGTAAATAAAATCTGAGTCTACATACATTTAAGTGATGTCGGATTTCCAAAGATGTGTATAAATCTACTTTCTGTTTGCGATGTCATGTTTACAACTACAGCAATTCTTTTATGAAAGTGAAACTATCTTCCATTTTTAATATTTCAAAGTCAAAACACTTGCCAAAGAGCAAATACTGCAAGATGCCTGCTACAGCCCCATTACTGGGATTGTATTTCCATGAGTGATCTTTACATAAAACTGTAAAATAAGACCAAGGTACATTTATGATGATCACTAAAAAAGTTAATAATCATCAGTGATGCACAATTTGGTTTTTAGGGTGGGATGTTAAGGATGAAGAATTAAATAAACCTATTACTTTCCTTTAATAAAAGCCATTGAATGCATGGATTCAGTATTGAATTGGCAAGTCCACTTGGTAACGCCATCTCCTGTGGAGAGTTATTTTGTCTAAGAGCTAGCTAAAAGCTTAAGCTGTCATAAGCAGTGACACAACAGCTAGTGGATATCATTATTGCATAGCAAGACCTGCAATATTTATCAAGTGCAATGAGCCTGTTGTGGGCCTGCGTAAGTGCTATTTTAAAGTGGTTCTAAAGGCATTGGTACTTAATGCATTCCATGCATTAAGCTAAAAAAATATTCTGCAAGCAGCTCCCACCTCAGCCCCTCCTAAATACTTACCCGAATCTGATCTCGATCCAGCCAGTGCTCTCTCAGCTCTCTCTCTTCTCATTGGCTCAGACACAGCAACGGGAGCTATTGGCTCCTGTTGCTGTCAATCACAGCCAGTGATGAGGGAGAGGGGAGTGTGCCCAAGCTGCACTCTGTGTGACTTATGTACACACAGAGACAGTTTGGGAGCGAGCATGCACAAGTGCCCCCATAGCCAGCAAGGGAGCTGAGGATAGAGGGATTGGGGCAGCTCTGTGTAGAACCTCTGTACAGAGCAGGTAAGTATAACATGTCTGTTAGTTTAAAAAAATAAAAAACATGCCTTTACAATCACTTTAAGATAGTTTTATCACTTTACAATGGTTTTCCTAATAATTGATATGTGTGAATCTTTACAACATTCATGAGTATTTGGAGAAAACATTGGGGATTCATTAACAAGCAGGCATAAAGCATGCACCACTCTTCTAAACTGAGAACATGGAGCAGATATTGAGCCCAATTAAGAAAAGGATGCGATTTATCTTTGTTATTTGGGAGTGACCAGTTTCATTTTCTATGCTGTGTGAGGGAGAGGGAGGAGCAAGAGAACTCTAAACTCTGTGTTTGCTGGGGTTAACATGCCAGCACATTATTCTTTCTCTGTCTATGTGCAGACTAAGCTTGCTGTGTAATCACTAAGCCCTGCTTCACACTGATGCAATTTCTGTTGTGTTCCATGACAAGTGAAATAACATGAGATTCTATGGAGGCCTTTCGCATATATGCATTGCAATTCCAATGCAATTTTAAAAGGAGTCCTGTGTGAGTTTAGTGCAGTGCGGTGCGATTTGTAGCTACATAGACTTGGATGGAAATTGCATGCAGATTGCTTATTTGTCCTAAGATAACACAATTCCAATATGCTTTCTGCAAGTCTTTGCTTTGTTTATTATCTCCCATCCCTAGTCCATGTCACAAGAGAGAAAGAGACTGACTGACTGTATCAAAATTGCATCAAAAACACATTAGAATTGCTTCTGAACTGGTTCTAAACTCATACTAGAGCTGCTCTTTGAAATTGCACTGCAAAACAAATTCAACTTGCACTGAATCAGTGTGAACCTAGGCCAAACTGGCAGAGAGGGATATGAGAGGCATTTGCAGACAGTTAACACCCTGGATGCCAGGTTTGATCTAGCAAGGATCTGTGGTCATGTTCTATACTGAAAACTAGAACACTCCCTTTTGTAATTGCGTGTGGAATCCACACAGTTTCCATTTCACTCAGAAACAGAAACTGCTGGAGGTGGTGCATATAGGCTGCAGTTTATATAACTCCTTAAGAAGCTTCTATATGGCACACCTGCAACTGCTAATTGACAGATCAATCTCAACTAGCTGGCAGTACTTTTATGGACTTCTCTTTAATTGATCCTTTGTTGAAATTAACCCTCTCAGCACCCTATTCTGTTCACAAATAATATATATACTAGAAACAAAATCGAAAAGCTTTCCACGAAAAGATAAGAGCAGACTCTGCATACATTCTAAATGAGGTATTAGTAATAGTACTTAAAGGGGCGTTTTGGTCGGGTATGTGAAACTTAAAAGTCAACAGCTACAAAAAATGTAGCTGCTGACTTTAAATAATTAGACACTCACTTGCCCAGGGAACCAGCGCTTTGCTCTCCCAAGCTGGTTTCTTCAGCAGTCTTTTGTCTCTGGCGCCGGCATCTTAACTCAGGCATTTTAACTGTGGGCAGCCGGCTGTGACTACCTGTGCTGTGCTGCCCTTTGTCCCACACCTGCGATATGTCCCAGAAAACTGTGGGCAGGCAGGAAAATCTCCGCTTGCATTGCCTAGGTGACGTGATCCGAGTGGAAGTGAGAGTGGATACCTTTCAAAACAAGGTACTCGATCCCACCGAAAAAAACATATCATCTAAATGTAATAGAGGAGATGGAGGGGGGGAAGAGCAGAACTTCCTCTTTTGGTTGAAGGTCTGCCTTAAAGTTTCATTAGTTAAATACAATAAATACTAATTTCTTAAAGCCCAACTCCATCCAAAATTTGTTATTTAGTACTGGATAGAGTGGGAAAGGATTTAAAGCCTCATTAAAGTCCAACTCCAGAATAAAATCTCTCCAACAGAGACAGGAAAAGCATTTTTAGTCAGATTAGGAAGGGTTAGAACTTCTAACATTTTGTTATTACTCTTTGCTCTGTCCTGTCCCAGTGCTCTATTTCTAGCACAGGTGTTGCAAGAAAAGGACATGAGGAAAGATCCCGTCAATGGGGTCACAGACAAAGGTAGAAACACGGCAGAAGTTTTATTTTTTACACCACGCTATTCTAAACTAAAAAAAAAAAGAATGGCATGGCTGGAGTTAGGCTTTAAATACAATAGTTCCTTCAAACCTGATACATTTTATGATATTTACAGAAAAGGACAATTTGATTGCACATTTGAACATATTTAAAAGACAGCGATATAGCATACATTGGAAATCAGAGAAAATCACCAAGTGGACAATATGACAAGGATTTCCGGACTACATATATTCATTGACCAGTTCCTACTGTAAATGCCAATATAGCCTTCCTGTTTGTGATAATGATCTTAACTTAAAAAAAAAACATGTCCACTTTGCTGGGTTGGCTGCTGTTTTCTTTGTAGATATAACAGATATATGGTACACGACTGTGAAACATTGTACTGGAAGAAGATGAATTGAATGTGATTTATGCTGGCACCATAGAACTGCTCACTCATTGACCTCTGGCATGCCTGCTGATTTGTGCAAAGATTTTTATTTCAACATAAAATTCAGAACAATGCCTCACCTCAAATAGTAGTGTGCATACCTATACCTGACAATGTATTTTTAAAGTGTGATTGTGTTTAGTTCAGCTTCTCTGGCTGGAACAATTCATTTCATAAAACATAGCTTTAGCTATAAATAAATGTTTATCATGTTTTAATAATTAACACGATAAGGGTTATTTATTTAGTAAATAAGTGACACTCTTTGATATGTGCATGCAAGCTGAAACTTTTTATTGTTTATTATTTGCTTAACTTGAAAAACAACCAGTTAAGTAAATACCACCCGATTAATTAAGATTCTCATGTTTGAGTCAGATTTGAGTTTGCAAACATTGGTATTCAGTTTTGGCTCTTAGTCATTATATAACACCATAATCATTTAAAAGATTTGCCAAGTATGACTTGGCCCGTCTGCTTAGTACTATTTGAAAGACTGATCAGTCATTACAGGTGCGTGTTTATAATTCCCTACTGCATATCATAACATGCTGAACAAAGTAGATGCAAAGTATGGAAGAATCTTGTACTGAGTTGCTGTCACTCACAAAGCATAAACCACTTGAAAAGACCATTTTTTTTACTATATTATTGATTCCTTTAATTGAACTAATTAAACGTTTCCTTTGCTGCACCCCTTGCCCTTCAGTCCAGAATTCTACAGCCTACATATATGACCACAGTCTTGAAAGCATTTGTAGGGTGTCATCTTTCCAATAAACTGTGCTACAATGTTACTAGGGACTAGTATCAATTTCCGTATTGCCTTCTCTGATTGCTATATTTCATTACTCATTAAAGCCTTTTATCCTGCATCAAGTTCTGATATCAACTCTAGTTATACTAGTTTGTTTCACATCAGCAGTGCCAGCTAGACTAGTTCTATTGATACAACCAAAGCCATTTATCTGCATAACCGGCCTCACAACGTTATAACATCTTTTTACCTGGTTCCAGCCCTTTAAAAACAGTGATCAGCAGCAAGGTGGTGAGGGGCAGAATAAAACCCCCATTGTACTTCCCTGATTTATACGTTGGGGTCCTTGTACTTTAGACTGCCTATATGTTGGCGCTATAAATGTTGGATTTTTGTTGCATTTTTTTTGTAACATAGAATATATATTTTACAGCTTATTTATCATTTTATAGCCTACTAAGCTATTTATAAAAGAGTTAATTTTCTTTCTTTTAAACTTATGTACTGAAGATTATTCTTGTTTTTTAATGACTGAAAGAATGCTTGCCTTTTGTGCAGCATGCTATATACATTGGTGCCCAGTCAATGAAGTATTTACTGGGCACCAATGCATAGGCTTTGCATTTTTTTTAGTAATAGTGATTGTTTAGACCTAGATAAACTAACCAACATGTGTTTGTATTTTCAAAAACATGTTTGCATGTACAGTTTGTAGTTATTAAAGTAGAAGGGGACAACCATATTTGCTTATTACATATGCAGGATCTTCTTCTTGCTCTGCAGTATAACAGCTGTGTTGTATTGCTTCTTCTCACAATGCAAGTCTCTTAGGTAGATTTACTACAGTAATAGAGAAGGTTAGTGAGTGTTCACTTAGCTTAGTGAATAAAGTAAAGCAATAATTACTACATCAACCTATTATGTGCAAAGAAAAGTCCCATTAACCTAGACAGGATTAGACAATGCTTATATATTTAAATTGAACATCACTTTATTTTATTTACTAAACTACTTGGGCACTATCGCAAGTAAAGATTCACTACTCCTTTATTACCCCCTGTAAGGCATTGAAAACACTACTTGAAACACACTCTCAATAAAGCTGATCTTAAAATGGATCCTATCCTTCAAACTGTTGAATGGTATAGAACTTGTAGTAGGTTTTTTGCAGCACTGTGATTTACATTAGAACTCTGATGAAGGGCTGTTGCCACATTTTTATCTACAGTAGATAAATAATCTACAAAAGACAATTATGGACTCTTAAGATGCCTGTTGGCATTTTTTCTGTGGATTTGGTTTATATTCCTCAATTTAGGAGGTTTTTGCTCTTTGGTAGGGCTAACCCATTATAAGTTCATCAAAGGAAAACACCGCTCTGACCTGTGCAGTAATCTTTGAAGCATATCTGTGATGCATCCAACCACCTTTTCACTGGTGCCCTCCACTCACTCAAGCATGGCCATATAAGATAAATAAAATGAAGAGTCGGCACTACTGCATGAAGGTAAATATTTCCATTTATTGCATCTCACCCGTGTAACATAAAAGAGAAAGGCTGACGCAGTCACGTTTCGGCAGTGTATAGCCTTGTTCACAGCACAAGGCTGTGCTGTGAACAAAACTATACACGCTGAAACAAGACCGCGTCAGCCTTTCTCTTTTATGTTACAAGGGTGAGATGCAGTAAATGGAAATATTTACCTTCATGCAGTAGTGCCGACTCTTTATTTTATTTTGCCCCCCCATTATAGTTGAACTGCCAAGATTTAATCATCAAGCATGACCAACGTCTTCAGTTCTGATGGACAATAAGATCTGAGTCCAGCATTACATATCTACTTATTTTGGAAGTGAATGGAGAAAGTGCCAGATTCTACTAGCTTTTTAATAGTATGATGTGTATGTATGTGTGTGTGACACACTTTGTTACATTGACTTCTATTAATACGTGCTTCTGCACAACATAGAGAAATAAGCTGTTTAAATTAAAATAACTTAAAAATGAAATGCTTCCAATGTGAAAATCTTTGACTGTCTGGGGGAATCTGGGACACAAGAGAGCTATACATAGCAGGCCAACCTTTTGTCTTGGACTCTGTATTAAGAAACTTATTTGCAATAATTGTATGTTGGGCTTCCCACACATTGTCAATGCTTCATTAGCCAGATTCTAACAGTTTTGTTTCCATGAGCAGTTTACAGAATTTCATCCTTGTAATGTCACTTCAAATTATTTCAAATATGGATCTAAAGAAACTGTGCTGCAAAACCTTTACTTGTTATTTCTTCCATATAACCCTAAGCTTTTTATGACCATAGTTAACTGCCTTACACAAGTGTATGTGACATACTCACATAAACCAGGATATTTAAATACATTACCAGAAGAAGCATTGAATATTTAAACTATTTATTTTATTTGTGGGAAATAAGCCATTTTAAATGCTGTAAAGATATAAACATACCTTATCCATGTGCTTACGGGTAGCATTTAAGCTTGAAATAATATACTGGGTGACACGTTAAGTAAATAAAACTATGTTTAATATGCTTTTTCTCTTGTCAGTGGCCAGTATTCAAAAGCTTCCAGCGTCTTCTGTGCTAACGGATATCACCTTCCCTATGAGGGGCAGAAAAGGAATGGTGGACTGGGCCAGAAACTCTGAAGACAAGGTGGTGATACCAAAAAACATCTTTACTCCGATGCCATCAGGTAGAATGCTTTTGAAAAAACTGTAAATGTGATTTATGCAAATATATATTACACAGGTATAGGACAGTTTATCTAAAAGTATGGTAATGTGGTATTAAGAAGCCCTGAGATCTAAAAGTATGTTGAATATAGTGCTTTTACTCTCCACTTTTACCAGTGCTTTCTTTGGCAACCATCAAAAGAGAGAGAAAAAATTCCTAGTAAGAGCAAACTCACTCTTCTGAAAGCTATTAAGGAAGATGAGTGGTTGCATGCATGTAACATAATTTTCCACATCTATGGACAGAAGGGAAGCATGTTAGTGATAAAACGCTCAAAGAATAGACATTGCAACAAAGAAAGACCATGGGAGAGGCACACGGGAAGATGGGATGCTGTACAGATTTGAGTAGCAATATTAGTTGGTACTCTAAAAAATATAACTGCCACAGATAGATATTATACTGTATGTACACTACAAACCTAAGTAAACTCAATGGGGGAGCAAAACCAACAAGCAATGTGCTTTGTGTATAGAATAGAACAGTGTCTCTGCTTAGTCTGGTGTAACGTGCCTAATTGTTTATCCTCAATTTCCTGAAAGCACTGAAAAGAGTATAATAGTATAGTTAAAACTACCAGGTACAAGAGGAAGCATTATGAATAAAACTGTAGACCAGGAGAACTTGCTAATGCGGCATTATTATTATTATACAGCATTTATATAGCGATAACAATTTGTCCAGCGCTTTACAACGTTAGGGCAGACAGTACAGTTACAATACAATTCAATACAGTAGGAATAAGAGGGCTCTGCTTGTTAGGGTTTACAATCTAAGAGGGGGGGCCAAGCGAAACAAAAAGTAATAACTGTGGGGGGTGAGCTGATGAAGAAAATAAAAGTACAGTTGTTAGGTGGAAGCAGGATAGGCTTTCCTGAAGAGGGAGTTTTCAGGGATCGCCTAAAAGTGGATAGAGTTGGAGCTATTTAGACAGATTGGGGTAGGGGATTTCAAAGGATGGGAGAGGCTTGGGAGAAGTCCAAGAGTTGAGTATGGGAGGAGGTAACGATGAAGCTAGAGAGCAGGAGGTCTTGGGAGGAACGAAGAGGACGATTTGGTTGGTATTTTGAAACTAGGTTATTGGTGATGGTGATGGCATCTGGTGATGATTTTAAAGATAACATTTTGTTATTGAATCTCGTAAAGGAGAGATAGGCATTACATCATCCCAAATATGCCAGGGGACCGTGCAGAGGTTCAAGTGTCAGAGTTACAAGGTACAGTGAAATCACAGTCACTATGTAGGTATATACAGATTATTCATTCTGCAGCAATTAGATTAAAATATTAACATTTGCGTTAAACATGGTAAAAGACATAATTTTATGACACAACAATAACATAACATTAAGGCTACTTTCACACTGAGGCAGTTTTCAGGTGCTTTAGCGCTAAAAATAGCACCTGTAAAGCACCTGAAAACTGTCTCTCAAGCCACCCCAGTGTAAAAGCCCGAGTGCTTTCACACTGGGCTGGTGCACTTGCAGGGCAGGAAAAAAAGTCCTGCTAGAAGCATCTGTGGGGCGGTGTGGGAGCGGTGTATACACCTCTCCCAAACTGTCCCTGTCCATTGAAATTAATGGGCACCGCTACCAAAGCGCCTGTGTCATTCCATTTTATTACAAATAACTTAATTTCTGAATGTATGGATTGCATGGGTTGTTACCGACATGTGGTGAAAATTTCATGTTGCACAATAACTGTACTTTAAAAGTGGTGTACAGCCATTGTTGGGTACGTTAGGTATGTAAGTCTTTAATTCAATAAACATTATTTTACCTTACTGTGTCCGCGAAACCATCGCCACGGGTAATTAAAGTTACCTGTCCCTGTCAAACCCTCTCCACATATGTGGCGAGGGTGTGGCGGGGTGTCTACGAAGATCGTCCTGAAAAAAAGGACGGGACGTTCACGTGGTCGGGTCACACTTTCGTGAGCCCGAAAATGTGACCCCACCGAACTCTCTGTCAAAAGTCCACGAAATGTCCACGATAAAAATCGCGATTTCGTGGACTTTTGACGGAGTCACACTTTCATCGGAATTACAATACAATAACAACACAGTATTTTAATACAGAAAATGGTACAAATTGCGTTTACAATTATAAAATTAGATTAACGACGTCTTACTTATTAG
>BLSH010063685.1:633346-692349 GCA_018402905.1 Glandirana rugosa
CGAGGACTAAGTGAGGGACCAGTAGAGAGCGGAACTGATGACGTTTAGGGAGGAGTGACCGGATGGTAATTTATCTGATAGGGAGGAGGTCAGGTAGTACTTACGACGACGAGGCGAGAGATGACCAGGGAGTGAATCAGGAGCTTTGTGGTTTCATTGGTTAGGGGACGTATTTTAGAGATGTTGCAGAGATTGAGGTGGCAAGCCTTAAAAAGTGATTGGATGTGGGGCCAGAAGGAGAGTTCAGAGTCCAGGATAACACCAAACACCCTGACATGTGGGGATGGGTGGATGGTTGTGCCATTGCTCTTGACAGAGAAGTCGCGGAAAACGGCACGTGGGGGAGGAAATATTATGAGTTCAGTTTTGGACAAGTTGAGTTTGAGAAAGTGGTGTGACATCCAGGCAGATATGTCTGTTAATAAGTTAGTGATATGTGAGGAGACTGATGGAGTAAGTTGGGGGGTGGAGAGGTAGATTTGGGTATCAGCTGACCCAAGGAAGAGGTGTATATTAAAAATAAGAGAGGTCCAAGAACAGAACCTTGGGGGACCCCAACAGAGAAAGGAAGAGGAGAGGAGGAGGTAGAATTGTACGTTACGCTGAAGGTGTGATGGGATAGGTAGGACAAGAGCCACTGAAGAGCACAGTCATGGAGACCGAGGGAGTAGAGTTTTTTGAAGAGGAGGGGGTGGTCGACAGTACCAAAGGCAGCCGAAAGGTCCAGAAGTAGGAGTACAGAGTAGTGTCCATTGGTTTTTGCAGTTAGTAGGTCATTTGTGAGTTTAAGAAGGGCAGTTTCTGTGGAGTGTTGAGGGTTATTGTAGATGGCAGTGGCTTGGTTGGGGCAGGACAGGGGTGAGATTTTTTAATAGAGGTGGTCAGTAGCAGAATAGAGGAGAGAAGGGTTGAGTTGGCAAAGGTTTCTACGATCAGGCGAATGGAGGGGAAGGTGGTGCAAGACAGGGAGAGAGAGAGAAACTAATAAGGTGGTGGTCAGAGAGGGGAAAAGGATTGTTGGCAAAGTTGCATGGAGTGCATAGATAGGAGAAGATAAGGTTGAAGGTGTTCCCATCAGTGTGAGTAGGAGCCTGCACCCATTGCATCAGGTCAAATGAGGTTAGACTAAGAAATTTAGAAGTAGCAGTCGTGTTAGTGTTAACTGGGATGTTGAAGTCCCCAAGAAGGATTGTGGGAATTTCAGAAGATAGAAAGTAGGGTAGCCAGGCAGAAAATTATTCAAGGAAAGTTGACAGTGGTCCAGGAGGCCGGTAGATCACAGCAATTCTTAAGGAGGTTGGAGAGAATAAACGTATACAGTGGGCTTCAAATGATGAGAGCGAAAGAGAGGGAGGAGACTGAAGAACCTGAAAGGTGCTCAGTGGGGATAAGAGGGATCTCACTCCACCTCCCTTGTGTCCATTAGGCCTAGGGGAATGAGTCTAGAGAAGGCCACCGTGGGAGAGGGAAGCAGGAGAATGAGAATCACATTTATGGAGCCAGGTTTCGGTGATAGCAAGTAAATGAAAGGAATTAGTGAGAAATAGGTCATGAACAGCAGTGAGCTTGTTGCAGACAGAGCGGGTGTTCCAGAGGGCAAAGCGGAAGGGGAGACTGGTTTTGGGAAGAAGGGGGATGGAGATTAAATTGCGTAAATTGCGACTACTGCCAGAGGGTGTGGGGTGATGGTAATGTGTGTGGTTAAATGAGAGAGGCCCAAGCTTTGGGGAAATATCCCCAGAGGCTAGGAGAAGCAGAAGAGAGAGGGAGGCAACATGGGAATATGATTTATATGAGGGGACATGCTTGAGCATCCTGGTTTTGTTACCATGTGGGCATAGAGTTAGAAAGAGGTGATGAGTGCAGTAACAGGGAGAGGGGAGAAGTGAGGATATGTACAGATTGTGGGGTGGGGAAGAGGGGTGAAGAAAAGATAGTTTGAGGAGAGAGGCTGCTATTGTGAAAAGGAGAGGTAAGGTATGCATGTTCTAGAGAGGATAGTGTGTTCTTTTGGAAATGAGGTGACCTGTAGTCTGGTGTTTGAGTAGTTTCTTGTTAGTGTGCGCTTTGTGCAAATCGCTGAAGTGCAAGAGCGAAAGTGACAACTTATTTAAAGAACCCCGCTTTTTGGAAGAACCCCCTGCAATGCTATCCCCCATAAGCAAAGCTTGGTTTTATACTGTGATGGGTGGGGGTGGAAGTGAACAATTAATCAGTTAGGAGATGATATTAGGCACACACCTATCACAGCAAACTTCTAACACTGCAATCAAAATGCAACAAAGGCCAAGGAGGGCAAGATTGTAAAGATAAGAGAAAACATAATTTAGGTAAGGCTATAGGCTAAATAAACATCATAATGTTAGGAACATGCCTACAGATGTAGTTTAAACAGCAGATTACCAAAGATACATTTAAACAGTCATTCAGTGTTCAGTTTAAGGAAGATGGAGCTAGTATAAAACACACATGCATACCAATGTTAAAAGGCATAAACAAAGGCAGATAGCAATGTTTCAGTTTTTGGGTGGAGTGAGCATCAGTGCAGCCATACCAATGTTAAAAGGCATAAGCAAAGGCAGATAGCAATGTTTAAGTTTTTTGAACTTTAATGACATTCCAGTCTTAATCTGTAGGGTTCAATATTGAGTTGGCCCACCAAATGCACTTCTGGAAGAATGGTCAAACATTCCCATAGACGCACTCCTAAACTTTGTGGACAGCCTTCCCAGAAGAGTTGAAGCTGTTATAGCTGCAAAGCGTGGGCCAACTCAATATTGAACTCTACAGACTAAGACTAGGATGCCATTAAAGTTCCTGTGCATGTAAAGGCAGGCATCGCAATACTTTTGGTAATATAGTGCATATTTACCTAGTAAAATGGTGACGTATTCAATACCTATTTTACCCGCATTATTATGATCTATACCTGGGGGCATTGGTAAACACTGATCTGCGTGTGTACAATGTTGTTTCTGAATAAATATGAAGATTTTTTAAGAGCAACATTTGGTTGTGCAGATAGTCTTAATGCATAGGTAAACACTAACTTTTATAGTTAATTTTTTAAGTTAATACATTTGGATGCTGCCTCTGCTGACCCCATTTCTGACAATACTATAGGCCTTGCCTACTTGTTTTGGGTTAGTGATGCACACATTACTGAAGCCAGGGGACCAGTATGACAGTAAGGCACTTAGCATTTTCAGAGGGAGGTCCTGTGTTTCTATTATGACAGGATTACTTTAATAAAGTTGAGAAACACCCCTGGGGATCACAAGTTTTCTGACAGTCATTAGACAGTTCAGTATGAGCTAATTTTATGATAGGTTTCATCTCTTTAAAATCTGAAATTCAAGTATTAAACAAATCTAAATATGTAATCAAAATAACATTGTTAACTGTTAATGTCTGTTGTTTTATTCCAGACCTGGATGAATCCACAGTGTATGTACTTGGAGCTGTGTTCTACAAAAATTTAGGGTTATTTTTACCTACGCTAAGGTGAGTCTTACTGTTTACAATATATTATGAATTAAAGATTTCTATATAAATGTTTCTTTTATTCTCTTCATTGTCATCTTCAGCCTGCTGTGCTGTTGCTCACTATTTAAAAGCGGTATTTCAGGTCTGCACAATATGCACCTTGCTGTTTGCCTTATTAAGTAAGCCTGTATCTGCCAAATGCACAACTGAAAGAGAATGTATCTTTTAAATGACTATACTATGATTGGCCACTGGGTGGCAAACAGTTATAATACTACACTGTGCATTAATCTGCTTTGTGTTGCTAGTTGTATGTAGAAGGCAACGCAGACATTTGATCTGAGTTTACACATGTGCTGTATTTTTCCAAATACATTTGCATGTATATTGATTGTTAATAGGAAAATAATGCATTTTAATTTCATCACTAACTCTCCAATATATTATTACACCCTTTGCTAACTGTACACACTGACCCAAAATGCTAAGTCTTATCTTAATCTTCACCTTTTCCTTACACAGCTATCCTTACCCTAGCCCAAATCTCCATTGTAACCATACTGGCAAAATTTAACAAAAATACCTTCACTTTGCAAGAAGCAGTAAAGAAGTATGTTGAGGAAAAGGCTACACATACTTGTTAAGTAGATCCCTCAAACAGGCGGGGTGATCAACAAATTAAAAAAACCATGCAAATATATTTGTGGTAAAAAGTGGTTGGAACAAAGCAGGGCTTGTGGCTTTTAAAATCAAATTCATTCTTAAAGACAAAACTAGCTTTTCTTTGAGATGTGACAACACAAATTAAATTCTTATCTGCCTGCAGCTTTGCTTCCAAAATGACCATATTACCTCTGTTCTTTAATATAAATGACTGTAGGAACAGCTACAGTGACACATTCTCCTGACATGTGCCCATGTGAATAGTACATCTTGTCTGAAAAACCTTGCAAAGTTTTACTTGTATTGAAATATATATATATATATATATATATATATATATATATATATATATACTGTACATATACAGTATCTCACAAAAGTGAGTACACCCCTCACATTTGTGTAAATATTTTATCATACCTTTTATTATGTCTTTTAATGTGACAACACTGAATAAATGACACTTTGCTACAATGTAAAGTAGTGAGTGTACAGCTTGTATAACAGTGTAAATTTGCTGTCCCCTCAAAATAACACAACACACAGCCATTAATGTCTAAACCACTGGCAACAAAAGTGAGTATACCCCTAAGAGAAAACATCCAAATTGGGCCCAATTAGCCATTTCCCTCCCCGGTGTCATGTGACTTGTTACAAGGTCGCAGGTGTGGATGGGGAGCAGGTGTGTTAAATTTGGTGTTATCACTCTCACTCTCTCATACTGGTCACCAAGCACCTCATGGCAAATAACTCTCTGAGCATCTTATAAAAAATAATTGTTAGTCTACATAAATATGGTATAGGCTATAAGAAGTTTGCCAAGACCCTGAAACTGAGCTGCAGCACGGTGGCCAAGACCATACAGCGGTTTAACAGGACAGTTTTCACTCAGAACAGGCCTCGCCATGGTCGACCAAAGGAGTTGGAGACTCTGAGCACTTACTCAGAGTCATATCCAGAGGTTGTCTTTGGGAAATAGACGTATGAGTGCTGCCAGCATTGCTATAGAGATTGAAGGGGTGGGGGGTCAGCCTGTAAGTGCTCAGACCATACGCCGCGCACTGCATCAAATTGGTCTGCATGGCTGTCATGCCAGAAGGAATTCTCTTCTAAAGATGATGCACAAGAAAGCCTGCAAAAAGTTTGCTGAAGACAAGCAGACTAAGGACATGGATTACTGGAACCATGTTTCTGTGGTCTGATGAGACCAAGATAAACTTATTTGGTTCAGTTGGTGTCAAGCGTGTATGGTGGCAACCAGATGAGGAGTCCAAAGACAAGTGTGTCTTGCCTACAGTCAAGCATGGTGGTGGGAGTGTCATGGCCTGGGGCTGCATGAGTGCTGCCGGCACTGGGGAACTACAGTTCATTGAGGGAACCATGAATGCCAACATGTACTGTGACATACTGAAGCAGAGCATGATCCCCTCCCTTCAGAGACTGGGCCGCAGGGCAGTATCCCAACATGATAATGACTCCAACCACACCTCCAAGACGACCCCTGCCTTGCTAAAGAAGCTGAGGGTAAAGGTGATGGACTGGCCAAGAATGTCTGCAGACCTAAACTCTATTGAGTATCTGTGGGGCATCCTCAAATGGAAGATGGAGGAACGCAGGGTCTCTAACATCCACCAGTTCCATAATGTCATCATGGAGGAGTGGAAGAGGACTCCAGTGGCAACCTTTGAAGCTCTGGTGAACTCCATGTCCAAGAGGGTTAAAGCAGTGCTGGAAAATGATAGTGGCCACACAAAATATCGACACTTTGGGCCCAATGTGGAGGGAACAGCAAATTTACACTGTTTACACTGTTATACAAGCTGTACACTCACTGCTTTACATTGTAGCAAAGTGTTATCCCTTCAGTGTTGATACATGAAAATATATAATAAAATATTTGCAAAAATGTGAGGGGTGTACTTACTTTTGTGAGATACTGTAACTGCTAGACCATTCATTTTGACAAATAATGTATTTATATGCATATGGTCTGAGCACTGACAGGCTGACCTCCACCCCTTCAACCTCTGCAGCAATGCTGGCAGCACTCATATGTCTGTTTCTCAAAGACAACCTCTGGATATGACGCTGAGCACATGCAGTCAATGTCTTTGGTCGACCATGGTGAGGCTTATTCTGAGTGGAACCTGTTCTGTTAAACCGCTGTATGGTCTTGGCCACCGTGCTGCAGCTCAGTTTCAGGGTCTTGGCAATCTTCTTGTAGCCTAGGCCATCTTTATGTAGAGCAACAATTCTTTTTTTCAGATTCTCAGAGAGTTCTTTGCCATGAGGTGCCATGTTGAACTTCCAGTGACCAGTATGAGAGAGTGAGAGTGATAACACCAAATTTAACACACCTGCTCCCCATTCACACCTGAGACCTTGTAACACTAACGAGTCACATGACAAGTGGAGGAAAAAATGGCTAATGGGGCCCAATTTGGACATTTTCACTTAGGGGTGTACTCACTTTTGTTGCCAGCGGTTTAGACATGAATGGCTGTGTGCTGTGTTATTTTGAGGGGACAGCAAACTTACACTGTTATACAAGCTGTGCACTCACTACTTTACATTGTAGCAAAGTGTCATTTCTTCAGTGTTGTCACATGAAAAGATATGATAAAATATTTACACAAATGTGAGGGGTGTACTCACTTTTGTGAGATACTATATATATACATATTTGTATATATAATCAATAATACAAAATGTTAGAAGAATTTCCTAAATTTGGTCTATACCAGCATTTTTCTAATTACCAATATTCTGCATATCTTTAGACCAGGTATGAACCCAAATGTTTAAAAACACTTTTTAACGGAAGTATTTGCTGTATAATGTCCTATACACTAATGGCCTACTGCGTTCATTACTGTTAACCTTTTTGTAATGCTAATACAACATGTAAATAAATACAACAAACTTGACATTAAGAAAAACAACAACAGAGAAAAATAAGTCCTGACAATACAGCATAAGGAGATTTTTGTATGCAGGGATACCATTAATAAATGTACATAACCGTAACTGTCAATTGCAACCACAGAAATAGCAAGTTGAATAAAATGGCTATCACTACTAATATATTTATTGTAATGCCAAATACACAACCAATTTGGCACACTACAAGGCCCAGTTTCTCCAGAATGAAAGGGATCGGTACTGTAGATCACGGTCAATTTCATATGCCAGCGGTCCTGCAACTCGCCAAAACCGATCTGGGAAGATGACAGTAGCTCAAACAACAAATAGCAGTGCGGGATCCTCATCAGTAAAACAGTAACAATTTATTAGCAACAAAAAATAGCAAACTTACATCATAAGTTCTTGACAGTTAGCATGGCACCTAGATAAGGGCACCGCAGGGCTGTACAGAAAACATCAGCAATGTAAAGGCTTGTGGATCACAAAGCTGTCAGTGTTGATCGGCATAATCAGTAAAAACCTTTTGACAAAGGAGAAAAAACTCTCTGAAACTTGTTACCGCCCCCTTTCTGACACCGCCCCCCACATTCCACAAGGCAGGTATCTCAGTGCAGAACACGAATACCGACAGGACTTTCTGACAGCTGTCAAATCCAGGCTGTGTGAGCTGGCAGGGAGAGACATGTAATAATGCCGATCCACACTGACAGCTTTGTGATCCACAAGCCTTTACACTGCTGATGTTTGATGTACAGCCATGCGGTGCCTTATCCAGGTTCCATGCTGACTATCAAGAACTTATGATGTAAGTGTGCTTTTTTGTTGATAATAAACTGTTAATGTTTTACTGATGAGAATCCTGCAATTTATTTATTTTCACAGAGGTGCTACGTCAGTAGAAAAGTTAGTTGTGTAAGGACATGTAGGGATCCTGCCCTAAACTGGAGTGTCCTTACCTAAATGTAGTGTTGTTTGCAGCTAAGCATTAACCAGCCCGAGCTTTGTTTATGTTTTCAGTGCTTGGAAGTTTTATTTTTCTAAGCTCAGGACAATGATCATTACTGTTTGCCGCTGATGACTTGTCTCCATTAGTTAGAGTGAGAAATAACCATTCTCTTGAGTTATAAACATTTATCTGCTTTGACCAATGTCTGAGGGACTTTTTTCAATTACGTGAGTTGGAAGGGGGGGCAGTTACATATTTTGGAGCAAGCTTCTAGAAATGTATTTGTCCTTCCTTGGGCATTTACCTGGAAAGGATGCCATAGTGGGGAGGTCTAATTTTTGTGGGTGTGGCTCTAGTAATTTGAGGTGGTCTTTGCTAGGGGCTAAAGGAGCAGAAGTGGCTAACCAGAGGGAGTGTCTCCAAAAATAAAAACAGAATAATGAGCACCCAGAGTGACTATCTTCAAAAAAGCTGAAACAAGAAGGTGGCTACCTAGAAAGAGAATCTTCAGAGGAGTCCACCATGCTGGAGAGTATGCTGGAGAGTATCCAGGAGAGTATACTGGAGAGTATCCAGGAAAGCTAGACCTGAAGTGTGGCAATCAGGCAGTTTTCCAGAGCACTTGGAATGCTCACAAACCTGGAGACTCTGGGGCCCAGCTGCAGAAACATGTGCCTGAGTACCAAAATAGGCTGAAAATACTGAAGTACAATGTAGAATTTACTCTGCAGTAAACATTGCAAATTTTGCAGGTGACAGGAACTGGAAATGATAGCAGGATATGGCAATGCTAGCAGGCCAAAATAGGTGGCAGGAGCTGGTAATGGTGGCAGGCTAGCAAGAAATGCTGAGATTCTTCTTCAACTGCTCTTCTAACTTGTGCATCTATTGCACCCTCTGAGATTATAACATTTGGTCTATTTTCCCCTTGTGTCATGGATCCAAAACAGAGTGCCACCCAGTAATATTGTTTTTCCTTCATGACCCAAATCTTGAGGCCCTTTCACCATAGACTGGCTGCAGTAGAAGTCCCAAGTGTCCTGGACAATCTCACACCACCTATGTACAACTCCTGGGGTTTGAGAGGGGAGACATAAGTCCTTTGAAGTCTGCACTTTTCCTTTTCCTCCCATCCATTAAAACCCCAAGTCTCTTTCTCATAATCCTTTTCTGCCTCCAGTTGCCCTTTCTCCATAGAGATAAAGGCAGTGGGCAAAGGATTTTGAGTTTGAGAGAGCAGGAAGCCCTTCTCTTCCTTCTTCTGATGGGCCTCCAGTGCTTGGCCTATCACACCATGCATTGTGTGCTACAGAAGAAATGTCAGTGGTATCATGCTGCTTATCCCTGTGGCTCACCATTCTGGTTGCACAGTGACAAGATGCTGCATGATTTCTTAATCAAGAGCTTCTGTCCTAAAAAGAACTGTAGCCCCACAGAGCCTGCTCTTGTTCCATATTCTTACAGTTACTCATTGATGGCAACTGTACTTGGTGCAGCTGCTGCAGCATTACCAAGATTAAATTCCATTGTATGGGTGTATCACATATCAGGCAGTTGGCAGGCAACTTGTGTTGCTGTTGCATTTCAGTCAGGTGAACACTTGCAGAGTATGAACCCCTGAAAGGGTCACATACTTTTATGGCCTACTGCAGGGAATTCTGGAAGTCAAGGAACCTAACCAGCAAGTACTGCATCACCAGGTTAAGGCCACTGTGCCACACAAAGTATGCACTATTGTTACATAGGACCCTGCCTGGCATATGATCATCCACCTATCGGTCTGACCCTGGAGAGCTATTAAAATGTTTGTCTAAATTTGTCTCCTGTCCCCTGGGCATACCAACTACAAAACAGCATGGCAACATTTTGCCTCAGTGGTTGCTTAGGATAAGGAGTGCTTGGAGGGTCTAGTGGTTCCTAGAAGTCAGAGGATAAGGCCATTGTGAAGAAGAGGATGATGTGATTGCACTGTCACTGACACCAAGGTTCAGTATATGGGGCAGTACCACTAACTCCAGTGGTGTGCCCTGTCCAGCATCCTTCCCATTCACAAAAAGATTCATCCACTGTGCATTGAAGGAGGTGTAGCATCCCTGCCCATGCTTGTTAGATTATGCGTCTGTTCTCATGTGAACCCAGCTGCTGACTCCGTGGGCCAACAACATGGTCACATTACCTTTCATGTGCTGGTAAAAGGCTGGGATGGTGTTCTGGGTAAAATAATGGTGACTGGGAGCTTGCAACTATGGTGCAGCACAGGCCATAAACTCAAAAAAATATGCAAACTCTGTGAGCTGAATTGAGAGAAGCTTTAAATCCAGTAGTTTTGCCTACCTGGCATTGAGATGTTGGGTATAAGGGTAATTAGGAGGATTTTTTACTTCCACTCCAGCAGCTGCAGAAGAAACTTCTGTCTAGTTAAGGACTCGGCTTGAGATAAAAAGGCGGGGTTTGAAGACCTACAGTATGGTAAGCTCCATGCCTAAGCTTCGCCCCATGCTGCATGGTTCCATGTGGACCGCCTTCCCTGTTTGAGGTGGCATAAGGTAAGCCACTGAAAACCTTTTCCTTCCTATTACTTGAGGCCACAGATGTGGCAGTGGATGCATATGGAGAATCTTGTGGAGGGAGTGGAAAGTAAGGAACAAGGAGAAGAAGTGTTGACCTTTTGTTGATTACTCATATTTTGAGGTGCTACTTCCAGCAAGTTTTGGGGTGCAGATTCATGTGTATCCTCCTGCATTTGGTACCCAAATAGCTGGTAGTTTTAACACAGCTAATATGGTGCAGGCAGAGGTTGCATATCACAACAATGCTGTCTGCAATAGACATGTTAAAAAAGGCCAGACTGTAGAGCTCTTCCTCCTTTCCAATCTCTGGCACCCATATACAGTCTGCCTCCTCATCATCCTCACTTGATAGGAAACTGCAGCTGCAGGACATCACTGTCAATTGCTGCTCTCTGTATGATGTCCTCTATCTCTATGTTTCTTGTGCTCAACATCTGAAATATGGAATTCTTAAGCATCATCCTACAAAAAATGATGATGCGCCAAAATAATTCCCTTGACCTCTCCATGACAATTTGTGGGATTAGTAAAAGAGGAACCGGATAATGAAAAGGGCACATTAGCAGCAGTTGTAGACAACTAGCTGTTTTGTACCTGGGTAGAGGAATAATAGAAAGGCTTTGAGAGTCACTCAACTACCTTCTTTGTGTGCTCTGACTGTATAGCCCTGCCACTCTCAGAGAAAGCATACTGACATCCCTTGCCTTTTTATAGTGTGGCCTGACCACCACATTGTCCTGTGAAATTTGCTCATGTCCTACTACCGCCAAAAATAGGAGGCATAAGCATGTGATGGTTTGGTGCATTAAAGATGTAACGATTTGGTGCACAATCTTTACTTCGCAAATACTGTATGTGGTGATGTTCTGCAAACAAAAGACAGCTTTGTCTGTGTCAGTCATACAAAATTTGATTGAGATAAAATATACCTATATATATATATATATATATATATGAAAGATATGTGGGAATATGTAGCTCAACACACTGCAATTCACAGTAGTGTAGCACTACTTGTCAGTGTGCACCGTGTAGCACACTGACAAATGGCTACTGGAAACCTTGCCTTTTATAGTAAGGGGACTCACAAATAATAAAGCACATTATTGGCCTTTCTAGGCTACCTTACCAAGTTCAAATGCCAGGAAGTACATTATTGGTAGCTGGCTGTTATGGTAGTGAACTGAGAGTGAGTTGAATTTGCCTAAAGTCCATGTTCTGCCTGAAACTCTAGTAAGCGGATGGCACAAAAAACACAATGTTTCCAAAAATTTTTCATTTTGACAAAATAAATCCAGATACGTTTTTTTGAGTATGAGGTTTGTAAGGCCTCAAACATAGCTGAGAATGTTGTAGGTCAGAACCTATAAAGAGAGGTAATCAACCATCTAGGTAAAAGACTGAACAAACTCGGGCCGTGGAATCAATTTACATATTCAGTAATCATAAAGGTTATAAATGAGTATTTTTTTAGGATAGAAAATACATTTAGATCTAATCATCTTTTCCAAACACTGATTATGCCTTTCCGAGACACCAAAGTTCCCTATAGGGTTGCAAAAGCTTTCTACAATAGCAAATATGATGTTGTCTCTGCTCTTGCTACTTGTACTGCTGCTGTTGCCAGGGATCGAAAAAGCAAAGGCAGCTAAAGTAATTGTATGTAAATGTAGTGAAGATAGGAGAGAGAGCTCATACTCAAATTATCAATCATAAAGAATGTTTCTTGCCATATTTGTCTATCTTTTTAAGTAATATGTGACAACTGGATCATTGTCTTCTCTAAATTTAAACTCTACCTAACAAAGATTATATACCATACTACCCAGGCTATCTGCCTCCCACCCAAGGTGCAGCATCAACAGCATCACCTACTCCACCTACTTCTGCTGCACGACATCCACTAATTGATTATGCTTTACCATCTTTATATTTTTCTGTACTTGGTCCTCCATAGACAATTGCTCAGCAGCAGGGATTCAAACATTATATCTTTTTGTCAGTCCTGAATATTTTTTTATGTATTTCTTTATATTTCCACACACTTACTGAAAACTGTAAAGTGAAGTGAATAAAATAAAAAAAATAAAAAAAATCATAAAAAAGTGACCAAAATGTATAGGTTTCATATAACAAATGTATAAAAAAAAATCATCCAGCATAAACAAAACCTGGTCTTTATGGAAGCTATTTTTGTAATATCACTAGCAAATCATGGTTCAGTGTCATCTATACTGTAGCTACAGTAAGTATTGTAGGCAATATTGTAGATAGTGCTAACAGCGGCAGCAAGAAAGTGCAGTAACCCACACATTTTTAAAGGTCCTTACAAGCTGACAGAACAGTACCAAGTGCCTTAAGTGGATGTAAACCCTCCATATACCCAGTGAAGTGAACAGCCTCAGATGATACACAGGGATAAAACAAATCTCCCTTCATAAGTTTTACTCATATATATGCTGTCTTCACATCCATATACTGTTTAGAAAGTGCACATTCTGTTACAATTTCCACTTCATCATTCCCCTCTAGGAGGGGATTATTGCTGGACACTGTGACACAGCTGATTGGAGGAAATACACACACCCCCTCCCCACACATGCAGACATTGCCTGTGAATCGTGAAGTGGTCTGCTAATCTATTTATAGCAACCTCCTCCGACACACACTTCTATCTCTGGGCCTCAGAGAGCTAGTCAAATTTATTAGGCTGATAACAGAGGAATGGTGCAGGACAGAGCTACGAAACACAAGGATTAACACCAAGACACTGTGAAAATGGTGACCAATAGCTTCCATCTGTTGATCTAACATGAGCCTGCTGTTAATTGAAAAATGCAAAAGAGGGATTGTAGGTTTCCGTTAACTACATATGGCAGAGATTCTTGTTAGATCAGTAGATGTGTCAAGTTCGATATGTGTCAAATGTAAGGTTTCAAATAGTGTAGCTGTCCCCCAAAATTATTGGTAGTCATTAAGTTATGGCCAGACATGCAGACACAATCAACCTCTAATTTCATTTGAGTGTCTATATTAATGTGATAAAGGAAAAGTCACCCTATTTTCAATCTTACTTGAAAAGCAAAAACTTTAATTGGCTTAATAAAAAAAAATAACCCAACAGTCAGGGGTGTCTGCTGCCACTCACAAATATAACTGAAATTAGGACAACAACATTTTATATCTGTAGGTATCTTAAGAGACTATGGCTGTGATAGGACCAAAAGTATGTTTCCTGCAAGAAGCAAGCAGATATCTATATACCCACAGCATACTGTATGTATTGCTATTTTTTTTTTTTTTGCGGAACTCTATTTAAAGCAATTTATAGTGTTGACATGTCACTGTGATGATGATGCATAAATCAGGAATACATTTTCATTACCCCTGTTGCAGTGCACCTGTTGATTTATCCCATTTTACAAACTTATTGGTTCTTATCTGGTATAAATATTTATGATGACAAAATACATTTATCATTTTAGATTCTTGCTGCAAGGAACTTAAAAAATTCCTACTTAAGATAAGCTTCCCAGAGGCTACTGAACTGACTTTACAGCCCAATATGCATTCCCCATGTTGCTTGATAGTACATGTAAAGTTTCTGTAAACCTAAGAAATAATGCACCACAACTTACCATTAGAATATATTTGTTTAAGAGACCATGATGAAATGTGTTTTTAATTTTGCACTGAAAATATACATCAAATTACACAACATCCAATTTCTTGATTGTTCATGTTCAGTTGCATAGTTATTTCTCTCTCTTCAGCACTGAAAACATTTTCATTTTTAGTATCTCCTGTATCCACTAAGTGGCAGAGTGGAGACTTTATAAATACCTTGCTTGCTTTTTATGTAACCATTATTAACATGGCTTTATACAGCAAATTTTGTCCTGTAATGTTAAAGAAAGCAACATAATGCTGTAAAGGTTTTCATAAGAATTATTTTTTACTATTTTTAAACTGTGCATTATGCAACCTCTCTACAAGTGATTTACAGCACTTCTGTAATAAAGAGAACCAATCTATTAGTCATTGTAATCCAGTGAACACATCTAGTAGTAAAAAAACTGACTTTCAATATCTTTAAAAATAGCTTTAAAGAGGAACTAATCTATGAAAATCTTGCCAAAACAGCCAGAAGAAGAGGACAGAAGTCAAATCACTAGCATGGAGGAACTAGACTGCGAGCAGAAGAACATTTGCCACATTGGGCTGGTAGTCTTGAGTGGAAATACCTAACCACTCAGACAAAAATCAGAGATGGACCCACAGTCAGTGACACATAGTGGACAATATATAGATACCCGCTCCCCATTCTTGGGGATCACAGTGTCTTTCACAGGGAAGACTTTCATCACCCACTTCTTTGGGCTCTGAGAAGTCAATCACTGAATGAGCTACAAATGAAGCTGATGATGGAAGATGTGAATAGGTGTGTCACAATAAACCATGCCCTTTAGCAAAACAACAAAAATGGCCAAAAAGAAGAGAAAATTTGAGTAACAAATTTACTGGCACACCAAAAATAATGGTGCAGATCTTGTAACCAATACTATGTCACAGAAAAACATTTAAAAATATTATGGAACAAAAAAAAAAAAGAAAAAGAAAAACATTTAGAGCGTATAAGGAACCCACTAAAAAAAGCAAGTCATTATAAAGAATCATGGAGGATAATTTATGAAATAATCAAAGTATTTTATTGTAGAAAATTCAATAAATTATCCTTTATCTAAACAATTAAAAAAATAAATACATTTAACCACTTTAACCCTCGGAAGGATTTCCCATGTTAGGACCAGAGCATTTTTTGCGATTCGGCACTGTGTCGCTTTAACTGACAATTGCGTGGTCATGCAACATTGTACCCAAACGATATTTGCGTCCTTTTTTCCCCACAAATAGAGCTTTCTTTTGGGGGTATTTGATCACCTCTGCATCATTTCTGATCACCACTATAAACAAAAAGAGCGTGACAATTTTGCAGAAAAAAACAATATTTCTTACTATTTGCTAAAATACAAATCCAAAAAAAATAAATAAATAAAAAAAAATGTATTCATCGGTTTTGGCTGATATATATACTTCCTCATATTTTTGGTAAAAAAAAATCCCAATCGGCATTTATTGATTGGTTTGCAAAAAAGTTGCCGCGTTTACAAACCATGAGAATTAATTTCTGGCGTTTTTACAATTTTTTTTTTTACTGGTTATGGCGGTTATCTGCGATTTTTATCAGGACTTTTTTATTGGGGCAGACATGTCGGACATTTTTGACACTTTTTTGGGACCAATGACATTTATACAGGGATCAGAAATTGAAATATCCACTGATTACTGTATAAATGTCATTGGCAGTGAAGGGGTTAACCTGCAGGGGGAGATCTAGGGGTTAAGTGTGTTCCCTAGGAGTGTTATAACTGTGAGGGGGCTGGGCTGTCAGGGGCATAAGAGATCTAACTGATCCCTGTGACAGACGGCTCGCGCATGCGCGGCTAGCGGGCGCTCTCATGCCTGCCGCACTCTGCAGGAGTGTGCCCACGGCTCGGGTGGACTTGATGCCCGCCGGCGTCAGGGGCTATCAGGGGATGTTTCTTACATGCCGCCTGACAGTGCGGGGAACCGTCGTGTTTACATCGGCGGTTCCCCATTTTTATTCTGTCCTAAGCAATCACGGCTCGTCGGCGGGCATCGAGCCCACCTGAGCCACAGGCACACTCCTGCAGAGTGCGGCAGGCATGAGAGTACCTGCTAGCTGTGCATGTGCGAGCCGCCGTTTATAGACGGGCGATTCAAGCTACAGTGCCACTCTGCAGCAGCAAATGTACGCGAGCCGGTCGGGAACCGGTTAAATTCATTCATCCTTCAATAGGTAAAATTGACAGTGTTGTCAAATACAAAAACCTGTGTCTGAGCCAGAGCTGCACTGTATCACATACCCATACTAAGGTAGTAAGGCATGGTTGTTGCAATCTGGGACTGTGCAAATATATTTCTCCTCTTACAGCAACACAGTCAAAACTAAAAATGTTTTATTAGTAAAGTAGGATAAAGATAGAACCTCTGCCAGCTTTTCTATTGCTCTTTGTGTCCCTGATGCTTATTTTCCTCACTTGCTTTCTCATAAAACCATTGTCACTGGGACAGTAAGTGAGGAGAAATTTACCAGGGGATAACAATAGCGGTAAAAACCTGCATGGGGTTCTAAAAATCCCCTCTAACTGAAAAAAAGTTTTTTTCTAATAGTAAATTTTAATTCACAGGTGTGCTAATTAAATGTGTACTGAACTTTAATCTTGTGCCTAAAACTTAAAATCACAGAGCCCAGTTATTTAAAATGAAACAAAGAAAAACATATAGTGTATGCTTCACATAAAAGAAAAGATTTTGATTCACTAGAAAGAATCCTTATCTTGTCTGAAAAGCACTTCAGCAGAAATACTGTGTGCTGAACATTGACAATTTACATCCGCCATCAATTCAGGCAATGTTCCATTCCTCTGCTCCAAGAAGCCACAGCTGAGTTTGGCTGCATGACCTGCCATTATGAGCCCATGAAGAAGAATGTTTCAATTCACTGTGATGAAATATTAATTTCACATCCAGTTCAGGCTAGGAAACCAATTTAGCAAAGCTGGATACTTTAACAAAAGTAATGAAGAAGCACCTTTGCAGGTCACTAAGAGGCATTGTGAAATAAACCTCAGTAAGTGTGTATGCATTAATAGAAATCACAAAGCATGCAAATCTCATTTTAAAGTAGTTCATGTTTGTTTGCTTCTATGTTATACTTGCTTTGAAAGAGATCCTTTAGAAAGTATTTGTTCAATTCTATACAGCATTACTTAATATGTTTTTTTTTTCTACAAATCAAAAGTCTCTTATGTGAGCCTAAAGTAAGACAAGGGTGGGGCATATCATGTTGCTTTGCACCCAGTTGAGCATATTTACTATTAAGGCCAAATACGCAAAGTGGATCTGTAGTTTATGTACATTTCTGAAGACATACTGAAAGCTTAGAAAATCAGGAGCATGAAAAATCCTGTACTTTTTTTGCTTTACCCAATATTTGAGTTATGAGACTTATAAATAGGATTGTAGATGTATTGAGGACTTGACGCAAAAAAAAAAAAAAAATAGTATTGTCTATGATATACAAGAAAAAGCAGTCACTTCCAGCGCTAAGAGGTCTTCTATGGTAAACAGCAACAAGGACATTGGGATTTCAAGACTAGGTGGATGCTGCCCTCCTCAGATGGGGTAATCCGATAGAAGCTACAGAAATAAAACAAAATGGAAGGTGCACACAACTAGTGCATTACGAAAGACATTTATTGAATAATAAAATCAGTAAAAAGTGGGCACTTACAAAGTAGCAACTCTCAATGAACCATAAAATCACCCAATGTAGAACAGTGCAGACACATTATTTATTTCAGGTACTTCTATAGCGCTGTCAATTTACGCAGCGCTTTGCATATACATTGTATATTCACATCAGTCCCTACCCTCAGGGAGCTTACAATCTCGGGTCCTTAACTCACATTCATACATATACTAGGGTCAATTTAGACAGGATCCAATTAACCTACCAGCATGTCTTTGGAGTGTGGGAGAAAACTGGAGTACCCGGAGGAAACCCACGCAGGCACAGGGAGAACATGCAAATTCCAGGCAGGTAGTGTCATGGTTGGGATTCAAGTCAGCAACCCTTTTGCTGCCAGGTGAAAGTGCTATCCACTACACCACTGTGCCACCCTACATGTGCTGTATCACACCAAGGGGTAATTTCAGCCCGCTCTCTGCTGAAAATGGGTCACAGGAGTGCAAAGTGAACTGCACCCCTGTGACCCACAGGAGAAGTACAACCAAGTGAGCTTTGGCTGTTCTTTTCCTTTAACAAATAACAAAAGTTATTAAGGATTACATTGGAGAAAATATGGCAGGGCAGTATTTTATTAATCATTCATTTGTAGTTTGGAAGCTACACTATGAAACTGATAGGAGAATGTTGCTAAGCAAACTTTACTTCTTTATAGAGTCTTTTCCCTAGAAGAGACTTGAGCATGGGAAGGAAGAGTACATAAGATACTTTTCTTTATATTTCATTGTTGGTAGATGCTGGAAATCATAACTAACTCACATTTTCTTAACCTTCTTGGGGATTCCATTGCTAGGTATCTTGCTTGAGTTATTAAGCCTGCACAACTATTGTGGCCTTTATGAGGGCTTCACACTGTTGCTGCTGGATTTATTTATTGATTTCATGCTATGGAGAGCACAAAGAGAGGTGTTAGAACACACAAAGGTAGTAGGAGTATCCTCAATGAGGTAAGAATAGTGTCAGAATTTATGACAGGGAGAAATTGCTGTTGTAACAACTAAGACAAATAAGACTATTTGCTGGCTGGCTCAACTCATCAGGATCCACCTGAATAACTAAAATATATTTTTTAGATGAAATTACCTTTTAATAAGCTCACAAATTAACCACTTGCTGACCATACATTAGCAGTTTTACTGCTACATGGCGGTGGCTGTGTGTGACGGATCACATATATATATACGTGATCCTGCCCTTCCGCCTGCAGGGGGCGATGTATGCCAGCAGCGGGCCGCTTCTGCTATGAATATTTGCAGCAGAAGCTGATCTGTGGGTGCCAGGCATTTGATGTCCACTGGCACCTGCCAATCATCAGGCAGAGACTCAGAATGGAGCTCTGCATATGTAAACAAGGCAGAGTACCGTTCTGACAGGTGAAAGGGATGAATTTTGTTTTCCTACAAAGCAGGAACTAAAATCTCTTCCCTTACTAAAAGCAGCACACATGGTAAATACAAACACTAGGTAGGCACACAGTTAACCCTTTGATTGCCCTAGATGTTTAATTCCTTTCCAGCCTCTGTCATTAGTACAGTAATAGTGCATATTTTTAGCGCTGATCACTGTGTTAGTGTCACTGGTTCCCGTAAAGTGTCATAAGTGTCAGTTAGTGTCCAATTGTCTGCTGCAATATCACAGTGCTGCTATAAGTCACTGATCACTGCCATTACTAGTATAAAAATAAATAAATATTCCAGTATAAATTCCATAGTTTGCAGACGCTATGACGTTTGTATAAGTCAATCAATATACGCTTTTGTGATTTTCCTTTACCAAAAACATGTAGTAGAATACATATTGGATATTGGCTTACATTTATGAAGAAATTAGATTTTTACATTTTTTTACTGGATATGTTTTATAGCAGAAAGTAAAAAATATTGTTTTTTTTTTCAAAATTGTCTGTCTTTTTTTGTTTGTAGTGCAAAAAATATAAACACAGTGGTGATCAAATACCAGTAAAAGAAAGCTCTATTTGTGGGAAAAAAAGGACAAACATTTTATTTGGTTATAGCGTTGCATGACTGTGCAATTGTCAGTTAAAGTAACCCAGAGACATATTGCAAAAATTGGGCTGGTCATGAAGAGGGGAAACCTTCCGGAGGTCAAGGGATTGACTACTTCAATACCAGGCACTTAGAACACTTACCGCACAGACCAAATTTCAGCTTTCAGCATTGTCACACTTTGAATTGCGCAGTCGTGCGACACTGTACCCAAACAAAATTTTTTATAATTTTGTTCCCACAAATAGAGCTTTCTTTTGGTGGTATTTGATCACCTCTGCATTTTTTATTTTTTTGCACTACAAATAATAAAAGACCAAAAATTTTGAAAAAAAAGTTTTTCTTTGTTTCTGTCACATAATTTTTTATAAGTACATTTTCTCCATCACTGGTGGGCACTGATGTGGCTACACTGATGTGCACTGATGAGGCAGTACAGTTTGGCACTGCTCAGGTGGCACTGATGATGAGGCACATATATGCAGCACGGATAGGCGACACTGATAAGCAGCACTGATGGGCACTGATATGCGGCAGTGATGGGCACTCATAGGTGGCACTGATAGGTGGCACTGATAGGTGCCACTGCTGGGCGCTGATAGGTGGCACTGACAGGTGGCACTGATAGGCACTTATAGGTGGCAGAGGTGGGCACTGTTAGGTGGCACTAGTGGGCACTGGTACATGGTACTGGTGGACACTGGTGCATATAGAACTGTTAGGGATGGCACTGGCAGGCATCATATATGGGCACAGTGCCATCTCTACAGTGCACTATATGCCCTTACCTGGTGGTCTAGTGTGGGCTCCCTGGTGGTCCGGGACGGGCTCCCTGGTGGTCCAGTGTGGCAATCCTGAGGGGGCTGTGCTGATAAATGTTCAACGCAGACCCCCCTGTCACGAGAGCAGCCGATCGGCTCTTCACTACTAGAGGAAAAGCCATTAAATGGCCCTTTCTATTTACACTGTGACCAGCCGCGATTGGTCATGGCTGATCACATGGTAAAAAGCTTCTGATGGAGGCTTTTTACCTCGATCGGTAATGCGGTGGGTCAGGCTGACCCACGGCACTACCGATCGCCGCAGGCATGCGATCGCGGGTTATCCTGTGGACGTCATATGACGTCCAGTCAGGATAACAGAACCACTTCCCAGACGTCATTTTACTATAGGCCGGGCAGGAAGTGGTTAAAGGAAATGTGTTTTATGCAGTAAACTGAAATCAAATTGCTTATCATGAGTTTGTAAACTCAAATGTAAACAAGGCCGTCCTGTGCTGACAGTGAGGAAGGGAGGAATTTTGTTTTGCTGCAGGAACTAAACTCTATCCCTGTATATACTGTATATATATATATATATATTATATTGACAGCACATTATAGTAAATATCACAGTACACAACACATTTTGTATAATAAACCAGAACTGAAACAACTATTCTGTTATATTAGCTTGCAAAATATTCAAAGATAGCAGCACGTCAAGGTTCAGAACAAGCTAGTTTCCTTGTCAATCAGTATGTCAAGTGAAGAGTAAACATTTGGACGTGTTGTTGCATGTTCTTCCTGTTATGGTTAAAATGTCTTTTATTTGACTACATTTGTTGCATAAGAAGTTAGTAAATAACTGATTATTTTTGTAATATTCCTTCTGGCTGCATTCACACCTGAGCGCTTTGTTTCAGGCAGAAAGTTGCAGGATTTTTAACGTAATTTTTACTGCGATTTTGTACGGGTCAAAAGGTCACCAATGTAAAAAGCAGTAAAACGTCTGTACTCTGCCTAAAAAAGAAGCTCATGTACTTTTTTGAGCTTCAGGCGTTTTGCTTCAGGTGACAGGACTGAACAGGGGCCATTGAAATGAATGGGGTTTTGCTTGTTGGGCATTTTGGAGCTGCAGAGAGAAGCGTTGTATGAGCTGAAAATGCTCAGCTGTGAATGGGCCCTCCAAATCTTAAAAAAAATAAAAAATCTCAATTCTAGTTTTTATGGAAGTGCCCTTTGTAAATATTTATATACAGTGTGGGGTGCTGTGCTGTTACATAAATGGAGTATAATTAGTACTAATTATGGCGCATATAAAAACCATAGTAAATGTAATGAGAAACTGTGTAATGTGCTAAATTAATATAGATGCTGAACAGAGTATGAAAAACTGTCAGAGTATGAAAACTCTCAACATAAACTAACTGGCAATGCAGATACTATAATGTAAACGTGACGTGTAAATGCTGTATAAAGCAATCTTTCAATAGTGACTAGTGTATAAACAGTAGCAAGCAAATGGTACTGAATCAATATAGATGCCGAACAAAATGGGAGAACTATTAATATAAAACGAACTGGCAAAGCCAGATACTATAATGTAAAGGTAAACACTGCATATAACAATCGTGCAATAGTGACATGTGCAAAAACAATAGTGAGCATATAGTGGTGACATTCATGTAAAACTTCAGCATAGGTGTATAACACAGTCCTAAATATAGCAGTGCTGCAGGGTGATGTGTGACATGGTGTATTCATTCTTTCAAACTGTGCAACAGAAATGGAAAGTGAAGGGTGGGTGTCTTTTCTTCCTGTGTGGTGACACCTAAGTGCAGAGTGGCCTCTCACATAACTGCTGTAAGGTAACAGTGTATATAAATATTATTATGGATCCCAGATCCTCAGGTCAGTCTCACTGTGGGCTCCGGTGGATGAATCAGGCCAACTTCCTCTAGGGTGTCTCTTACTCCTAACTGGTAATTCCCACTGGGATGGGTACAATACATGTGCTCCTTTAAACCGTGTTTGTATTCTAGGAGTCCCTGCAGGGCTTCCCCATGGGAGATATATAAAGATAAAAGGGGTCCCAGGTAGTGTAATATTGTAAAAACAAGCAAATGTATTTAAACCACCAGCTGATAAAAGTGCTCACATAAGCACTTTAAACAACTGCATAAAATCCACAAGCAGCAGGCTGGCATCCCAATGTCACTTCCGGCGTGCCTGTCTGTCCTGACATGTAGCGTCACGATCACGTGACTTCATCAGAGGATAAATACTACCACAGAAAGTGTCTTTAAATAGGCTTGATAATTCCATAGTAGAGTGGCCATTTTCTTGTAGAACACATTGGAAAACAATGAAGTAGCCATTTTTCAATAGACTCCTATAGGAATAGTGGAACAGCCTTTCTGAGCCAGTCTTTATCCTCTGATGAAGTCTGGTGATCGTGACGCTACGCGTCAGGACAGACAGGCTCACCGGAAGTGACGTCAGGATACAAGCTCGCTGCTCGCGGATTTTATGCGGTTGTTTTAAGTGCTTATGTGAGTACATCAGCTGGTGCTTTAAATAAATTTGCTTGTTTTTACAATATTACACTACCTGGGACCCCTTTTTTCTTTATATATCTCTCATGAGGAAGCGCTGGAGGGACTCCTAGAATACAAACACAGTTTAAAGGAGCACATATATTGTATCCGCCCAGGTGGGAATTACCAGCTAGGAGTAGGAGACATCCTAGAGGAAGTTGGTCTGATTCACCGGAGCCCACAGTGAGACTGACCTGAGGATCTGGGATCCATAATAATATCTATATACGCTTTACTTCACTGCAGTCAGGTGAGAGGCCAGTCTGCACTTAGGTGTCACCACACAGGAAGAAAAGACACCCACCCTTCACTTTCCATTTCTGTTGCACAGTTTGAAAGAACAAATACACCATCTGACACATCCCCCTGCAGCACTGCTATTTTTAGGACTGTGTTATACACCTATGCTGAAGTTTTATATGAATGTCACCACTATATGCTCACTATTGTTTTTGCACTATTGTCACTATTGCAGGATTGTTATATGCAGTGTTTACCTTTACATTATAGTATCTGGCTTTGCCAGTTAGTTTTATGTTGACAGTTCTCCCATTTTATTTGGCATCTATATTGATTCAGTACCATTTGCTTGCTACTGTTTATGCACTAGTCACTATTGCACGATTGTTTTATGCAACATTTAGGCTACTTTCACACTGAGGCGTTTGAAAAACTTGTGCAAAACATCAAGCATTATTACCGCATTTTTTCTGTGTTTTTCCCACGTTAGCGCTATATTTAGCGCTAATACCCAGGCATTTTTCAAGCGCTTTTCAAGTGCTTTTGAAGCGCTAGCATTAAATAGCACATCCCCCTACATTACATCCTGTTTACTTCCTGGTATTTTGACCTTTCCACAACCTCTGGGCGTTTTGCTGGCGCTTTTAACACACTTTTAAAGTGCTTTACATTCATTTCAATGTATATAGGCGTTTTTAATGCGCTATTTTTAGCGCTCAGAATAAGCACAAAAATCATGCTTGCAGGACTTTTTTAAACGCGGCGCCAGCGAAACGCCCCAGTATGAATAGGTACATTGGAATTAATGGGCCTCATTGTGAAAGGGGCCTTACACTTCACGTTTACATTATAGTATCTGCATTGCTGGTTAGTTTTTGTTGAGAGTTTTCATATTCTGACAGTTTTTCATACTCTGTTTGGCATCTACAGTATATTAATTAAGCACATTACACAGTTTCTCATTACATTTACTATGTTTTTTATATGCGCCATACTTAGTCTTAATTTTACTCCACTTATGTAACAGCACAGCACCCCACACTGTATATATTTCTATTCTCATCTTGGTCACAGATAGACCAAATTGGTGATTGCAGCAGTTAGTTCCCTCAATCATTTAGGCTACTTTCACACTGAGGCATTTTACAGACGCTATTTAGCTAAAAATAGCACCTGTAAAGCGCCTCAAAAGTCCCCCCAATCCACCCCAATGTGAAAGCCCTGAGTGCTTTCACACTGGGGCGGTGCGCTAGCAGGACATTACAAAAAGTCCTGCAAGCTGCAACTTTGGTGCGGTGAGGGGAGCAGTAATATACCGCTCCTTTACCGCCCCTGCCATTGAAATGAATGGCAAGCGCTTCCGAAGCGGCTGCACACCGCCTCTGTAGCGCTGAGCGCCGGCACTTTTAACCCCTTTTTAACCCCTTGTGGGGTGTTAAAAGCATGGCGCTCCCACCCACATAGCGGAGCCCTATCACTGGTAAAACTCCGCTAAAACTAGTGGGGTTTTACCGCAACCGCGGCTGCCCCTCAGTTTGAAAGTAGCCTAAGCCTACTTTCAAACTGAGGTGTTTGAAAAACGCGTGCAAAACATCAAGCGTTATTATCGTGTTTTTCCTGTGTTAGTGCTATAATTAGCACTAACGCCCAGGCGTTTTTGAAGCGCTTTTGAAGCGCTTTTGAAGCGCTAGCATTAAATAAATAGCACATCCCCCTACATTACATCCTGTTTACTTCCTGATATTTTGACCTTTCCACAACCTCTGGGCATTTTGCTCTTTTAACGCGCTTTTAAAGCGCTTTACATTCATTTCAATGTATATGGGCATTTTTAATGCACTAATTTTAGCGCTCAGAATAAGCACAAAAAATCATGCTTGCAGGACTTTTTTAAACGCGACGCCAGCGCGACGCCCCAGTGTGAATAGGTACATTGGAATTAATGGCCAGCGTTTTAGAAGTGTTTTGGAAGCGCTATTTTTAGCACAAAAACGCTAGGAAAGCGCCTCAGTGTGAAAGGGGCCTTAGGCTCCTTTCACACCAAGTCGTTGGAAAAAAGCCTGTAAAATCCTGTAAAATGCCATGATTTTAGTGTGCATTTTTGCAGCGCTTTTGAAGCGCTTTTGAATCGTTTTTCAAGCGTTTGTGTTTCGATCATGTGACCTTTCCCACAGTCTCAGTGCACATTTAATGCACTTTTCAAGCGCTTTTCAAACGTTTTTTAAGCGCTTAACCATTATTTTCAATGGACATGGGCATTTTTGAGGCGTTATTGTGAACGCACAAAACAAGCTGAAAAGATGCTGCTTGCAGGACTTTTAGCCTCGGTTCACACTGCAGCGATGCGGGAACCCTGCAAATTCACTGCGGGTTCCCACATCGCATGTCTCTGAACGGCAGTTCACACTGCCATATGCGAAGTCTGGGGAGTGTCAATACAATGTTAATGACACCCCCAAATCAGTACGCATATTGCACTGCAAACTGTAAACTCGCACAGGAATCGGATCTCATGGTGTGAACCACCATGCGATCCGATTCTGACCCTGCGAAAAAAAAGGGTCCTGTGTGAGTTTGCTCCGATTGTGATGCAAATTCAGCCATACAATCTCTATGGCTGATTTTGCATCGCACAGAGATCGCATATGGTTCACACTGCAGTGTGGTGTGAAATCATATGCGATCTCTGAGATCCCTGCAGTGTGAACCCAGCCTTAGCAACGCCTAGCAAGCACGACGCCTCGGTGTGAAAGCATCCATTGAGATGCATAGGGAGTGTTTTTGATGTGCTTTTTATGTGCTAATTTTAGTGCAAAAACGCCTGAAAAACGCCTTGGTGTGAAAGGGGTATAATTGATGGCGCAGGAATACCACCTCACCTGTATATACCTTTGTAACTATTTGTATTTGAAAATGAGCTATTATTACTTTATTAAACAGTTCCCTGCCAGCCTATCGCAACATGGGCAGGACTTTCATTGTTCTGGGTGGGTGTTTTATGACATCCTCCCAGAATGCGGCTGAGGGGGCTCACTGCGGCGTGATTTGTTACTGGCTGTGTCCACCGGAAACAGCCACTGATTGATCATTATACCGGTCCATTGCCAGTACACATAACTGCTGTGACCAATCACAGCAGATCACATGACAATTGTAAACAATGTATGGTTTCCATTCATGCCATCCATTGTATACAATTGTGTTACTAGCTGTGAATGGTCATAGTGATCACATGGTACAGACAGGGCCAATCATAGCCCATCTGTACCATATGAATAGCTTTGGCCAATCACAGCTAATCACAACAAAAGACACTGAAGGTATCAGTTTCATTCAGTAAAAATGGTTACTTATACCAATGAAATTCACCGGTATAAGCAATCATAATGTGTAACCAAAAGAAAAAAATCCTTATTATGGTGATTATGTATTGCTCTGGTCGCAGTGTGTTAAAAAATCATAACATAAAAAGAAAAAATGTAATAAACAAGAAAAACAATGAAAAAAAATATTACTTTCCCTGTTCCCTGATCACCACCACACTAGTTATATGATAACACTGTACTGCACTCATGACAGTGCGTAAAAAAAAAAATGCAATTTCTTAATTTTCCAAAATATTTGGACAAAAAATTACAACTTCAAGAACTCACCATGCCTCTTACTAAATACTTTGAGCTATCTACATTCCAAAAAGGGGTCATTTGGAGGTATTTGTACTGTCCTGGCATTATTGGGCATCAAGAAATGAGATAGGCCATCAGTACATCAGGATTGATACATTTTCACATATATTTACCATAGTTTGTGGACTCTATAACTTTCCTACAAGCTAAATAATATACACCGATCTGGGTTATTTTCACCAAGTAAATGTAAAAGAATACATTTTGACCTAAATGTATGAAGATGGATTATTTATTTGCAAAATGTTATAACAGAAATGAAGAAAAAAGCATTTTTTTTTCAAAATTTTTGGTCTTTTTTTGTTTATTTAGCAAAAAAAAAAACAAAACAGTGTTGATTAAATACCCCCAAAAGAAAGCTCTATTTGTGTGAAAAAAATATAAAAATTTATTATAGGTATGGGTTTTGCATGACGGCGCAATTGTCATTCAAAGTGTGACAGCCCTGAAAGATGAAAATTGGCCTGGGCAGGAAGGAGATTAAAGTGTCTGGTAGTGAAGATGTTAAAATAGTTTTGCAGGAATGCTTTGTTTTGAATGCTTTTTTATGGGTTTTGCTGTGGATTATTAGTCAGAAAGCAGCTCATGCCTGGAAAGGATTTAGAACTTCTGTGAATTATTGGGTGAATTTCCACAGGAAAGGAAAACATGCTTGATATATAAATTCCATGATCACAACAACATTTGAAAATATATCTAGGTATATATATATATATATATATATATATATATATATAGATCATATATCCATATATCATATATATACATATATCCATGTATACAGACTTTTTTTTAGGGATAGCAGATTAAGGTCTGCTCATAACTTTGTAATTTAAAGCAGAGGTAAAGGATGCCACCAAGACTGGGCTAGTAATCTGTCAAGTTAGATAGATGCTGGAAGTACTGCTTTTACAAAAGCCTCTTTGGGCCGTTGAGTTCTTATTTGAGAGATTTCTATTTCAGAGAAGCTTGCTTTAGCAAAATACACATTTTTTGGTGATTTCTGTAGCTAGGTAGCTAGATTTTATATAGCGAACAATTTAATATTTGTAAACATACATTTATTTTCTATTACAGGGTTGAATATAATTATGTGACAATGTGTGTTTGTGTTGTGTTTTTAAATACTTTGTTAAATAAGCTATAGAATCGTAATTAAAGATGTCTTCAACTAGACATGTTGGGATAACATATGTTTCATTTCTTTTTTAATAAATGATTTATAATGTAAGCATTTTTTGGAGAATTTATAACAGTTAATGTATAAAGATACAACTAAAACTAAAATGTAATCCAGTATTAAGGTATTAGGATAACATGCTGTGGACTAAAAAAAAAAAATACATGTAGGCTACGCTACTACTGAAGCATCATCATCTGAGATTAGTTCAGGCTTCTCTAACAGGATTATAGAATTAGAGATATTTTTTTTTAAAAAAATTATAGAATACACATGCTCTGAAGCAAATAAGGGAATACATACTTCAAGATGATTGATGTAATTAAACACATTGGGGCCATTTCAATAAAACTAGAAAAAAATTAGCAAGAGTATTTGCTCATAGTGATCTATCAAAAGCCCATTTTTTTTCCATAATATAGTTACATAGTTAGTGAGGTTGAAAAAAGACACAGTCCCATCAAGTCCAACCTATGTGTGTGCTTTTATGTCAGTATTACATTGTATATCCCTCAATGTTGTGGTTCCTTAGGTGCCCATCTAATCGTTTTTTTAAATTATCTATCCTTCCAGCTGAAACCACTGTTTGTGGAAGAGAATTCCACATCCTCACTGCTTTTACCGTAAAGAACACTCTATGCAGTTTAAGGTTAAACCGCCTTTCTTCTAGTTCTAGTGAATGGCCGCTTGTCTTTGTGTGCTCCCTTGCATGGAATAGTTTTGTCCCTATAGTGGGGTCACTACTACAGTATTTGTACATTGAAATCATATCCCCTCTCAAGCGTCTCTTCTCCAGAGAGAATAAGTTCAGTGCTTGTAATCTTTCCTCATAACTACATATAATGTATAAACATTTTCTTCATTTGTAAAATGTGATTGTATGTTTGTCTTAATTCAGTTTTAATGAGTTTTAAAGAATCTGTTACTTTCACATTGCTTTTCAGCTTTACATTTTAGAATTAAGGTAGCCTCATTAGCTGCTAGTGGACATTTGTGAATTTATAAATGATATTACCTAAATAGACTTTTCAGCAAAGGATTCCAAAAATATTTGCTGTCCTCATGTTTGCCCCAGAAACAGCATTTATAAATTCAGTGACAATTATAGATTTTAGGCAACAACAGATTTACTTAATCTCACTTCCCCTGCAGCACATGCTTAGCTTTCATTTACACCACAGCGTGTGGTTATGAAGAAGCGCCTGACTCCCTCCCTTTCTTCACATATCACGGGTGCTTGGTGGTTGGCCATGTGCTTTTACATGGAGAGACAGTCCTCAGCCATGTGTAAGCTCTCACTGCAGCGACTCACACACAACTACCTTTTCTCTCTCCCATCAGATGAATGGAGCAGTAGGGAGTAAAGGAAATTAGGGAATGTGTTGCTGAGTAGGGAGCACTTAAACAAACCTCTACCTTTCCCCTGTATAGGTGAAGCACACGTTTTCTTTAAGGAAAGCATGTATTGAGAAAAATGTGGAGGCTGTGATTTCTGACCTCCTTTTACAAAAACTGGTTTCCAGGCTTTCTCTAGCTTCAATATTTGAGTCACTTTCCCAGAATGAGTATGCAGCTAGTAAAGTCAGAGTTAGAGCGGAACTCCTGATCTGTTGGCTTAAAGTAAGGGCAGATAGACAGCCAGGCAAAAACAAGTGTTTTTAGATTAAGAGGTTTGTAAAATGAGCCAACATTTTCCCAATACAATTTTCCTTTAAAGACTGTGCTTCTTCAGGGGTTCTTCCAATACCTGTCTATACAAAAGATAGAACAAATGTTTATTATGCACATGGTCAGCAGGTTAGTAGTACTTATAAAGCACTTTGGAATTATAATAAAATCATTCATATACTAGATTATTCAAGGTTTAGAGCTCTTTTTTCTATTTGAACCTTGCTTGGGGTCTTTTTTATTCTTTGAACGGGCTACCAATGCACCACAATGCACCAAAATCAGACATGCATTACCTCCATAGACAGTAATGCATTACCACACATTGTGGTACACTGAAACACAAGTTTGTTTGTGCATGGTGTGTTGCCATGAATTGCAGTAATGTGTATGTTACCTCAGGCCTGAAAGGGGGGGGAGGGAGCTGCATTATACAGGAACCAATTAATCATTTGAAAGTAAACCTACAAACATGTGTGATCAGACTAGAACAGAGTAGTAATATCTAGCTGTTTATTGTAAGTTATTGTATTTCTTGGCTCATTGCCCTTTGTAATAAAATAAAATGCATTGTGGAGATATTAACCCTTTCTCTCTCTTTTAGTTTTATCAACAGTTAACAGGATTGACTGTTTGGGACCTTTCACACTGGCTTTCCGTGTAAAGGGTCCGTTTTTGTTCAGCGGGGATCGCTCCGCTGATCCCCGTTGAGCCGATGGATGACAGTTCTGTCTCCGGTCACTTCCCCTTTTAGATGGAGCTCAGCTTTAAGAAAGATAGTCAAATGGAAGCTTTGAGCTTTGTTGTAAGCATGTATACATTGCATTACATGAAAATTGTGTACATTAGTAATGTTTGAAATTTTTTTTTTTTTCCAGAAATTTTACAGTAGTGAATTCAAAGATCATTGTAGTTACTATCCATCCAGAGCCAAAAGCTACAGATGCCTTGGTGGAGATTGAGCTTGCTCATCTGAACAATGTAAGTATTTATTTGCTATTCCTGTAAAAACACCAACTTGTTGTTTTATGATAAAATAAACTTGGTAAAGTAATTTTTTTGTATGTTTGAAAATTAAACTTACATCTGCTTACCTTACATTCAGATTATGTATATAGTATTCGTTTGTTTTTACCTGGGGTGGTGTGCAAAAAAAAAAACACCTGTGTAAAAAAATTGCAAGTGAAAAAATACACAAAAAAGTGCATTTAAAGGTGTGTCTCTAGCCCACCTTCCGAAAAGGTAGGACCCCTTCCCCGGGGTGCAAGGCTCTTAACAAGAACAAGGCTCCACTAGTTCCACCAAGCCAAAAGGTCTGTCAAACCCCTTTCTTCATGGTTAGCCAAAGCAACCAAAGAGTCCTGAGTGCGAGGCTCTCCCAAAGAGAGACCACCCAGTTTAGGGGAGGAAGAAAAAACATTATGTCCACACATCCTCCACCTAGATTTCAGGGCAGGCCTGAGGACTCCCTCCACTCAAGTGAAAAAAAGAAACACAGACAAAAGTCCAAGTGTCAAAACAGTAAGAAAAATAAATTAAATAAATAGTTCCAGTGCAGGTACATTGGCTAGGCCTTGCAGCCTGGTAGAAAAAAATGTCCCAGACTTAGCCAAAAGGCCTAGCCCAAAGGGGAACTGTGCAGCAAAAAAGTTTAGGTGATGAGGCCTTTTGCTCTTTCTCACAGTGGGTTTCCCACACCCAAGTGAAACTATGAGCACCCCTGGGGTGACTAACTCCCAGAGGGAGCTGACACCGCAGGCTCATTGCCTTCCCAGCCCAAGGCCAAACCAGGTAGCCCTTCTCAAACCAGGAGCCACAGGGCCATTCGGCTCCCACCACATGCAGGGAGCACTCCTGACCCACGCTTTACATCATGCATACTCATTCGGTTTCCTCGCCTATCGGGAGGGCTCCTCAGGTCCCCGTTCATACCAGCAGAGGAACTGTACAGCCAGCCATTCCTACCAAAAGGCCAGATTGCCAGCGTAGCACCCCTACTGGACACTAATAAGAACAGATACTTGATCATAGCCAGAAGTACACACAGTGGCAACTCTACCATGCAACAAGATATGAGAAGCTGTTCAATGTTCAGCAGTTTTGCTGTATAAAAGATAGCTAACCATCTCTCTAGATTTATTAACAGCTGTATAGTATATTGTGAAGGTCAACCAAAACAATCCATTCAATAGTTAAACTAATAGGCCCTAACACTAAATAGTTGATGTTAATTCTAAAGGCAATTATACAACTGGATTGTAACAAACGTGGCCAAAAGAGTAATAGAAGATATTTTGTGAACAGAAAAAAAACAAATTCAGAAAATAAAATTCCCTAGGTGTTATTGCTTGTGTTCTGGGCTACAAGGGCAGAGTAAGAGAAGTGGTAAGCTTCTAAAGCAGGGGTGTCCAAACTATGGCCCTCCAGTTGTTCTGGAACTACAATTCCCATCATGCCTGGTTATGTCTGTGAATGTTATAGTTTTACAATGCCTCATGGGACTTGTAGTTCTGCAACAGCTGGAGGGCCGTAGTTTGGTCACCCCTGTTCTAAAGCCATAAGAAGCTCCTAGACCTCCAGTTGCCCTTCAGTGTTCTATATTAATATTCATATTGAAAAAAATAATGTACAAGGATAAGGATATGTAATACCACCAGAATATCAGTGAACACTTTTTAAATAGACCTATTTATACAATGTTTGCAAAATAGCTGATTAAAGTGATGGCTTGGAAGCCACACTCATTTTTCTAAGAGTCTGAAGCACTTTAGTACTTTACATCAATTAGTGGAGTTTTCTCAATTTATCTTTTAATGAGGGTCAATTGCTTTCAGTACCAGATAGCTAAAAGGCCATTTTCAACTCTTCAATTCCAATTGCTTGGTTTAGAAAATGGCAATTCCCTATCTATTTAGTGCATAGTAACTTCTCATATGAGAGATAAAGAAAACATTCAATAAACTATCATGAATGTGTTTGCATACACCATCAATGATTTATGCTTAACAAGGAAACATGTTCCATCTGCATGTAGCACTTGTGTATGCGCTTGCATCTGCAGTGTCTGATTTATGATTTGTTAAATGAAGCCTGTTCATTACTCATGTAAATATATGGATTTTTTACTAGTAGGTAAATATATCCACTTAACATGTAAATTGACCTTACATCTCTGTGCGTATACTTAATTTGTATAACTGTTTGTCTGTTGAATGGTATTCATGAATACAAATAAATTGATAGGAAATCTAGTGATATGTATAAAAGTTACACACAATGTCATAGTTTTAAATAAAAAATATGGAGCTTCATTTATAAATGTACAAATGGATTTCTACCCAGTCTGTGGTATGGTTTTCCCATAGCAACTCAAGTGACTTTTCACAGCTCAAACTAATGTTTGGAAAAGACCTACTGAGTACTGACATACATAACTTTCATATGCAACCAACCTGTATTTCCTTTATTTAACTTTGAACTGCTCCAGCAGATATATCGGTATGTTCTTATATTTCTTTAACTTATATTTGATTGAATGAAACCATTTTCCATTGGTGCTATGGCTTAAGATTATGTTTGTAAATTTGAATTTAAATTTTAAATGTGAGAATATTTATTTTGACCGTTTGCATACCCCTTGTACATGCAAAGAATCTAACAACATTCATTTGACCGTTAGAATTCTTTCTGCAATGTTTCTTTGTCAATGTAAACAATCATATTTGTTTCTTATTGGCCATTAGTATTATTTTACTCTAATATCTCTATGACACATTTAGGCTTTTTAGGCTGTATCACAGATACATCATATAATTTTCCAAGTAAAACTATGTGTGCATAACTATAGCCCAAATTATCTCAATGCTCTATGTAATTAATAGCTGAGGATTTAGGTGTTACTAGATATAATGTTATGGCATAAAGTAAATTTGTATGGTTTTATCGTCTCCACTTTGTTTTAGTGTTTTGGGGTCAATTTTGAAGTCGTCTCTTCATCTTATGTTTAAAAAGCCACTATAAGGTGATGTAGCCATTATAAATTAATGTTTTTAACCCACAATTTATGGTATGGTGTTTGTGAGACCAACAGTATGGCACCATGCTGCCTATGATGATGTAATTGCTTATGCACATCATAAGACTTATGAGGAAGCAGAGAAAGACACCAAAGTCATATTTTAACAAAGCAACAATATACAATGCCAAATAAAGAGCATTTGTCCTCCTGGAAAGTTAAAGGTTGACTGTTATAGCCACACTGAATTATAGTGGGGCTCAAATAAGCTATCTAAATGTAAATAGATTACAATATAAAATCACCAAATAGTTTATTGCTTAAAGTGTATTACTACTTTTGTAGCCAATTAACACGTTCCCATTCACATAACACAAAAAAAAAATGCTGCTTGCTCTCTTATATGGTTTTTACTTGCCTAAAAATCATGTGTAGCTTTCTCTTTCTATATAATATTAGGGAAAGGGCTAGGGAGTCAATATTTACCATAATTAACCCTGTCTGTACGGTGCTGAAAAAAATCTCTTTAACAGCTGTAAATAAATTTGAACACTGTCTGTGCAAACAAAGGTTTAACACCCGAAGTTTAGCTAAAAATGATTTTCCCCTACGGCTTTGGAGTCCCAGCTTGCTTGCAGTGAAGTAAGTTGCACCTCTGCCAGGCAGCTGGACCCTGTAGAAAGCTTCTGCACAGTAATGATGGCTCTTTTTCCTAATGCTGGACTGAACACTGCTTCGGGAGCGCCACTAACCAGCACTTTTAACCCTTTTTTAACCCCTTGTGGGGGGGTTAAAATCACACCGCTGCCATCCGAATAGCAGCGCCAAAGTGCCGCTATGAACAGCGGTAAAGCTCCGCAAATTAGCAGTGTTTTACCGCTAACGCTCGGGCGGCCCTGTTGTGAAAGGGGTCTGAGAGTTAATACCTTGGGATTTCTAAGCTGAACTCAGATTTCTAAGCTGAACTCAACAGAAAAAGCTCCCAATGGGGACATGCTTCCTCCTTCCCTCTCATCCACTGAGAAAAGCCTGTACATAATGTACACTGCATGTAACACAGTCTGTGAATGGGAGAGAGTCATAGATTAAGTAATATCAATATCAGTGCCAAGACAAGGTCATCCAGTGCCCAGGGCAAAAAAGGGGAAACTACACGTCCCTGCCTCCCTGTTGCATAAAAAAGGCGGTGGGGCCCATATATTGGCATGCCCCAAAATGTTTGTAATATTTGTGACGTGCAATTAAATAGTACAAGTGTTTGTGGTACACTACAGCGAACTGAAGGGTTTAAAATATTTGCACTAATATGGGACAAACAGTGGCAAATTATCCCTGGGTTGGCGGGTCACTGAAAAAAAATGTCCATACATTAGCAGTGTGACTAAAATGAGAAAATGTAACTGAGTCGGTGGTGTGACCGGAATGAAAAAATGTTGATGGTGCAAGACACAACATCACAAAGCTCTACCCACTCTTCCCCAATCCCCACCAGTACAGAAATACCCCCCATCCCCACTATAAAGCTCTCTCTCCCCGTGGTACACATCCAGTCCACCCCACCCCCGACTACTTACCCAGTCCTCTGTGCAGGACGCATGCTGTCACTTGTAAACACTGAAGCTGGAACAGGAAGTCACACAGTATCACAAAAAAAACACTGCCAACTAGAGCAACACTGCAGTCACTTCTATAGAATTGTATATATAATTCCTGAATGAATGCCAATGAACGCAAATAATGTAGTTCAATGGGGACACCCTGCAATCGCCCACACGTGACTGTGGTGTGGTAGTACGGCAACTATTGGTTTAATCATACGATGAGGAAGCAACATATCACCTCCTCACCACCGCTCAAGCAGCTCTGAAAAGTGATCCAAGCATGGATCACTTTTTAGAGGAATGACATTCACCTCCACACACATGAACAAGCCCCCAAAGTCTTTTTTATTGAGAAATAACATGATTCCTAAGTGAAGATTGGACTGTTTAGGAGAGGGCCTAGACAATCTTTCCCTCTTTATATGTGTTACTTCAGTCCATCAGTCAGGTTCACATAAGAAGACCAATCTATAGATCACCAAACAGACACATTTCTTAGCACTTAGAATGTATTGTCAGTATAAGTGACCTAACAAAAAGCCAGATTCTAAAAAAGTAGATGCTTCATATCTACAAGCATAGAGTTCCAGCCCTGGTTTTATGAGGTGATCCTTCTTTAAAGTCTACTTCCAAAAGCCAACCACACAATGCAGGGAAGGGAAGGGTTAACTCCTCACCTGATAACAGAGCTCACTGCACACTCAGGCCCAGCCATATTTACTGCCAGCCTGAGAGTGTAACTAGTTTGCTCTATTGGATTGAGGTCAGGACTCTGTGCAGGCCAGTCAAGTTCCTCCACCCCAAACTCGCTCATCCATGTCTTTATGGAGCTTGTTTGTACACTGGTGCGCAGTAATGTTGGAACAGGAAGAGGCCATCCCCAAACTTTTCCCACAAAGTTGGGAGCATGAACATGTCCAAAATGTCTTGGTATATTGACTCCTTAAGAGTTCCCTTCACTGGAACTAAGGGGCCAAGCCCACCCCCTGAATAACAATCCCACACCATAATCTCCCCTCCACCAAATGATTTGGACCAGTGCCAAAAAGCAAGGTCCATAAAGACATGGATGAGTGAGTTTGGGTTGGAGGAATTTGACTGGAATGCACAGAGTCCTGACCTCAACCTGATAACCTTTGGGATGCATTAGAAGGGAGACTGCGAGCCAGGCCTTGTGTTTTAAGGCCAGAAATGAGAGATATGCCATCAGTACATCATAATTGATCGATTTACAGGTATAGAGTGCTCAGCATAAATGAGTACACTCCTTTTGAAAAGTAAATTTTTAATCAATAATGAACAGAAGAACAATTTCCAAAAATTTTGACAAAATTGAGTTTTATAGAACATTTGTTTAGCTCTTAACATGAAAGTAAGGTTAATAATATAACTTAGATTACAAAATGTTCAGTTTTACTCCAATTAGTTGATGCAAAAATGAATACACCCCACAAAAAACTACTACATCTAGTATTTTGTATGACCTCCATGATTTGTAAGGACAGCGCCAAGTCTTCTAGGCAAAGAATGAACAAGTTGGTGACATTGTAACATCTCTATTTTCCCATTCTTCAAGAATGACCTTCTTCTTCAGAAATGCAACAGTGGCCTTAGATGTGTGTTTTGCATAATTGTCATGTTGGAAAATACACGACGACCAAGGGCAGGGAGTGATGGTAGCATCTTCTCTTTCAATATAGAGCAGTACATCTGTGAATTCATGATACCATCAATGAAATGCAGCTCCATGACACCAGCAGCACTCATGAAGCTCCTCAGAAGGACACTGTCACCACCATCCAAAAGCATATTTATAACACCACTATAGGTTTTAAACATCACCAACTATCAAGGCATTTCAGGGAAGTTCACAACAGAAGCCCCTTGGGCTTAAGCTTTTGGGGAATTGAAAAATATCATAGGCAGTGGAGGGGGTCTAAAGTTAAATCCTTGAGTCAACGTGAATCATAGTGAATTTGCGAGATGCAAACACTGAGGCCAAGGGGACTCAATGTGGAATTTGACATCAATTGCTTTATTACAAACAAATAAAAATTGATAGCCATTTCTAACCCTCCTCTATTATACATCTATTCAAATTAGTTTTCATTCACTGTAGCATTTTTCTCTACTAACTTAATCAGGTACTCTCAGTATTTTTTTCACATTTTTCTTTCTCTCCCCAGTAGGATTAGAACTAGGTAGAACAGGTCTATATCATATTATGCTATGTTGATCTCATAGAGTGATACTGTGTCCCACCACTAGGTGGTGGTTCACAGGCCTGGATATTTGTGTTGTTTATATAAAATGTCATCACTCAGACATTGTAACTCCTCTGCACCACACTCTATCCTCCCTCATCAATATGGTTACTCCCCTAGGGATTGATAATGTTAGCCTCGCCACCTTTTCTCCCTCTGCACAAAAAGGTCATTCATGCTCTCATTATATGTGGACCATGTTATTATAAACATTATATACATCCACCTTCTCATACAATGTAAGATAGGATGAGTGCCACCAGAGGAGTTTATTGATTATTCTCTTCAAGCCATTATATAATTTGAATATTGTAAAATGTGTGTTTAAAAAAAAATATATATATTAAGGGCTCATTTACACTTGCTTTGGCTTCAATGTACATTAAAGCCCCTACTGCTTCAACAAGCTTTTATGATGTGTTTTTGAGGCTTCAGTGGTGCTTCGATGAGGCTTCAGTGGTGCTTTGATGAGGCTTTGGTGGTGCTTCGATGAGGCTTCGGAGGTGCTTCAATGAGGTTTTGGTGGTGTTTCAATGAGTCTTCGGTGGTGCTTCCATGAGGCTTCGGTGTTGCTTCAGTGATGCACTTTTTGAAGCTTTGTTGAAGCTTGGCCGATGCCCTGTGTGTTTGTTAATATCTCACACCTGCAATTTCTCCAAAACAAAGCGAAGCTAAAGCTGAATTAAAGCCTCTGAAAAGCAGGTGCTTCAAGTGAGCTTTAAACAAGCTATGTCATAGAGTTCAATGGAGGCATTGTAGAGGCTTTGAAGCATGGCTAAAGCTACATGGGGTATAATTTTTGATGCAAAGCTGAAGCGAAGCAAAGCCAACGCAAGGTGTAAACAGGGCTATTTATTTAGTGACATGGGCTTTGTCTGACGTTAACAGATCTTTAACAAAGCCTGTCTGATTCCCTGTTTTGAAGCAAGTGTAAACGAGCCCTTATACTTAGCTATATATAAAATGTTTTTTAGTAATATGCCATAATTTTAACATTGGGATTTTGGTTGTCATCATGTGGGTGATGGGCTCCTGTGTGCAAAGTTAACACACCCCTCTATCCTATTTTTAGCCAAAGCAAATTGTTCAATTTTGATGTAACGACCTGTACAATAGTATTGTTGTCCAGAATATCCCAGCTGGACATCATATTTAGGGTCACCGGAGTTGATGTTATCCTCCCTTTACCAGCGATCTACAACAAAATGGCCGCTGTATTGCAGTCAATCCATAGATCTTAACACTATAAAATGATCACCAACAAAATGGCCATGATGTGACTACACCACAATATCCACCATATAGCAGTCAGTCCATAGATCCTAACACTATAGGATGACCACTAACAAAATGGCTGCTACGCGACTACAACAAAATGCACACCATGTAGTGTTTCAATTGGCTCTTAATAGCTATAAATACAGATGTGATGACACAGGACCCTTACCTCTTGAAAAAGTCACATGATCAGTGATAAAACATGTCAGGGAGGAGCCTGTGACATCATCACATACTACCAGTAAGCAGATTACCACTGGGGAGCACAAGACTGAGAATCTGCAAATGTTTGAGTGACCAGCAAGGGGTTTTATGATCCCAACTGTACAAAGCGAGCTATCTGTGTGCACAAGAGCTAGTGTACCTATAAATGTGAATGTGATTATTTTCATTTAATAAAGACTGTTTTTATACAGTTCAACATTATATTAGCTTTTTCCTGCTCTTATGGCATATGTGTATGATGCACACGGTCTAAGGAAACAAGAGTCCAAGAAACACCAAGAAAGCAGCTGTCCATTGGATATATACCTGTTGGGGGAACGCTATTGTAGACCCCTGGGAGGGTCTCCCCTGGAGTTGAGCGCATAGTGTCAACGGCGGAGTGTATGAGCATGTGCACTAAGTGAATGGACTGGATTTTATGATCACTTTTCTATAAGGACTATTTACAGTATCCATTTAAGATTGCCGAGTTGTTATGGTTATTTCAACTGCATGTTACTTTTGAGTATATATCAAATGGTTCACAAGTGTGATATGTCACTATAAACTATAATTGCCTTTTTTGTTGACTTATGAGGGGTCTGCACCACTATTGTCACATTTATATCATTAATATTTAACAAGTGTTTGCATTATATGTAATTATTTGAGCTAGCAGGATAGGTAGAACTTCACATTTCTTTGATTTTTGATTGCTGTCACCACCATGTTTCACTGTAGGCATCATGCCTTTTTCTTTGTACTCCTCACCTTTGCGATGCCATACAGTTTTGAAGCCATCAGTTCCAAAAACATTTATCTTGGTCTCATCACTCCAGAGTACAGAGTCCCAGTAGTCTTCTTCTTTTTCAGCATGGGCCCTGGCAAATTCTAGGCAGACTTTTTTGTGCATGGGCTTTAGGAGAGGCTTCCTCCATGGACGACACCCATGCATGCCATTTCTCTGTGGTGTACGCCGTATTGTATCACAGGAAACAATTACCCCAGTTTGGCTTTCTACTTTACCTAACTGCAGTGAACTTGCATGGCGATTTTCTCCATCAGAAGAAAGAGAGAGTCATCAGAACACTCTCCTGTCAATGGTTAACCACTTCAGCCCCGGAAGGATTTCCCACTTAAGGACCAGAGCAATTTTTTCAGCACTGCGTCGCTTTAACTGACAATTGCGTGGTCGTGTGACATTGTACCCAAACAAAATGTGTGTCCTTTTTTGCCCACAAATATAGCTTTCTTTTTCTATTTGATCACCTCTATGTCACTTCTGATCACCGCTATAAACAAAAAAAAGAGCGATAATTTTGAAAAAAAAAACAATATTTCTTACTTTTTGCTATAATACATATCCAAAAAAATATAAAAAACGAATTTATTCATTGGTTTTGGCTGATATATATTCTTCTACATATTTTTGGTAAAAAAGAAAAATCGCAATCGGCGTATATTGATTGTTTTGCGCAAAAGTTGCAGCGTTTATGAATGATGAGAATTAATTTATTTTTTTTATTTTTTACTAGTAATGGCGGCGATCTGCAATTTTTAGCGGGACTGCAACATTGCGGCGGACATGTCAGACAATTTTGACACTTTTTTGGGGCCCTTGGCATTTATACAGCAATCAGTGCTATGATAATGTGCTGTGAAAATGTCACTGGCAGGGAAGGGGTTAACACTAGGGGGGAGATCAAAGGGTTAAGTGTGTTCCCTGGGATGTGTTTCTAACTGTGTGGGGGCTGGGTAGACTGGGGGAGGAGAGGGATCTCTGCTCCCATATACAGGAAACAGAGGATCACACTCCTCTCCACTGTCAGAACGGAGATCTGTGAGTTTGCATACACGGGCCCCCGTTCTGTCACTGAAAGAGAGTGATCGTGGGTGGCCGGTGGACATTGGGTCCACCCCCACTGCTGACTTGCTCCCCCGCTACACAGTGAGCATGCACGCGTGCCTCCGGCGGCATGTGCACACCCACAACACTCACTCCCGTGCTAAGTGTTGTCACATGAAAATATATCATAAAATATTTACAATAATGTGAGGAGTGTACTCACTTTTGTGAGATACTGTATATTTAAGAGGAATGCCTAGAGCTTATAAGATGTAATTGAAAGTTGCTCTATTTCTAGCGTGTATGAATTATCTTTATGTTATGACTGTTTGCAATACACTGCTTCTTTAAGCGCTGAGGACATTATTTGTAGAAGTGAAGGAAATTATTTTTTCCTCTCATTTATCACAATCCTAAATATCAGATCCTGGGACTTTAGCATTACCTCACCAGCAATTTTCACAAGCTTTCTATTGCAACACAAAATATCAAAAGCTATTATTTGGTCAATTTAGCATCCATCTTTTTCTAAAGTTAATAGTGAAATCTTCTACAAGTCATTAAAGACTGCCTTTACATTTTAAACATGCTTATATTTTTTACCCTATTTATCTTGTTGTTACTTTTTCAATAATAATAAAAAAAACAATTAAAGAGACGCTGTGGGGTCGATTTGCTAAAGGCAAATACTGTGCCCTTTGCAATGCAGTTGCACTCACTTTCCTCAGAGCTTAGTGAATGTAAAGCTCTGCTGATTTCCATCATTCAATCATATGCAAGGAAAAACACTGTTTTCCCTTGCACCTGATAGAGTATTCTTTGCAAAGTGAAGCTTTGCAACATTCACTAAGCTCTGGGAAAAATTGAGAGTAACTGCATTTGCAAAGTGCACAGTCTATCTGCCTTTAGTAAATAACCGTACTGTCACTTTGCCCATTCAGGGAAAAGTAACATTTAGGCTAACTTTTTAAAGGATCTAGAATGCTTACACAAAAATTGTGAAGATTCACTTCAATTATCCAATCATGTGAAACACAGATTCTACTTGAATTGTTTCATCTGCACATGACTGGCCAGCTGAAATGAATCTTCACATTTTTTTTTCTGTAAATATTCTCATCTCCTTTAGCAAATGGCCCCCAATGTCTTTGCAAGCTTACTAATACTCATATTGCTAGTGCTCCCCATCACTCCTTCTTCTGTCACAGACAGCAATAAAATCACCAGAGTTATTTGGTGTTAGATGTTGTTGGAGCATTAGGGCTCAATCACTCTGTGGGGGGTAGTTAAACTCAGCAGGGATTACTCTACAACCGCCCCACAACTGTGTGCAATGCATGCAATTGCAGCTGGCTAGTATGAGGTGCTAGGTGTTTAAAGTATATGGAGAGGAGGTGATATAATGCCTCATCATCACCTGTCAAATGCTTTCTGAAGAACGATCCAAACACAGATTGTTTTTCAGAGAGCAAAGCTACTGTGAAGAAGCCCTTAGGGCTCTTTCACACAGGTGTTGTATTCAGTATCAGCCTTTAATGCACATTAATTCACCTATAGTGCTAATGAGTGTTTTGAATATGTTGCACAGGTGTTCAGGTCACAAAGAGCAATGTGCCTCAAATTCCTGTGAAATATTGTTGTATTGTTTGCCTGTATTGCCTGTGAGAATTGTTTTATTGTTTACGCTTTACAACCGCACCTTAAATGAGCTGTACACACCATAGGTACATTTACAGTGTATTTACAGTTCACCTGTAAAGTCAATGGATGCAGTTGCAGAGCATCAATACCTGCTGAACTCTGCAAGACAACCTTAATGCTCCCTACTTTAATAATTTTGAGTGATATTAATAGGCATTTGGGGAGAATTAAAAATGCAGCCTACTGCCTATTTTCAACAAGTGTGTGAAGGGGCCCTTAAAACAATTGTAAAGTCTTGTTTTTTTCCTGTAAAAATAAGAAACATGTTATACTTACCTGCTCTGTGTAGTGGATTTGCACAGAGCAGCCCAGATCCTCTTCTTCTTGGGTCCCTCTTCAGCTCTCCTGGCCCTGCCCTCCTGTTGAGTGCCCCCACAGCAAGCAGCTTGCTATGAGGGCACCTGAGCTGAGTCAAAGCTCCTTGTGACCATTCAGACATGGGGCCCTGACCCAGCCCTGCCCCCCTCTCTCTCCTGATTGGCTAGCTGACCTTGATTGACAGCAGCGGCAGCCAATGGCAGGAGGGAGTATCTCTAATGGCTAAGACACTCGTGGACATCGCTGGACAGATAGAGACCTCAGGTAAGTGTTAGGGGGGCTGAGGGGGGCTGCTGCACACAGAAGAATTTTTATCTTAATGCATAGAATGCATTAAGATAAAAAAAAGGTCTGCCTTTACAATTCCTTTTTATGTCACTCCCTGATATATGACAGTGCTCAGTCCTAGCAATTGGCTGCTAGACCCAAGCACTGTCATTGTTCCCTGAGTGGGAAAGGCAGCAATGTTTCTTTAATTTATTGCAAAATATTCCTTAAATTCCATTATAATCCAAAAATAGAAAGGGCAATTGGACAGTCCAAGGCCTTGGTGCTGAACATTAAAATAAGGAATCATAGTGATTCAGTGAATAGTGCTTGTGTCTTGCTCTTGACACCTGGGGTTCAAACACCACTTGGCACTCTTTACATTTTCTACAATCTCACTGTGTTTCTTATGTGTTCTTTAGTGTGTTCTTTAATTTGCTACCACAGACATAAAATAAAAAAAAACTTGTAGGTGAATTTGATTTTCTTCTAAACTAGAGCTATCAGAATTTTGCATTGAAAATATATTAACTATAGTTTTATTCTATTCAACTTATTGAAGTGATAAGTAATATCTGAATGTATTAAAGGATTAGTTCACCTTAAAAAAATATTATATTCAGTCCACAAACATCATTCAACAATTCTAAACAAGCCTGGCTTTAAAAATATGCATTTATGTTCCGCCCATACTTGTAGGTCTTTTGTGCATGGAGTGAAGCCTTCCCAAGCTCCATCCGATTCTCTTCTGTAGGATGGACCAGTTGTTAGGGTGAGCATTCCCTAGCAGTACTGGAGGGAGTACCATCCTTCTTCCAAACCCTGCACGTGTGCATTTTGCTCTCCACTGAGCAGATGAGCTCAGCGGCCACAAGAGCAGACAGAATATTGCAGCTGCTAAGGTCAACTGTGGCAACAATCTCTGTGCATATGTGGAGCTCAGAAGTACATTGATTGCTCTTGTACCACTAGAGGGCACTTGCCTCACAGCGGGTCCATCCTAGAGAAGAGAACAGGATGGAGCTGTGAGCACTATTAGAAGTGTTTTGGGCAGACTTGTGCAGAAATGTCCTACAGGTATGGGAAGAACATAGATGCATATATTTTTTTTTAAACTGGAATAGTTTAGCATTATGGAAGGGTGGTCATGGACTTTATAGGGTATTATTTTTTTAAAGTTTACCTAACCCTTTAAGGAAAATAAACACAAAAATGAAAAACATGTATTATGCTTCTTGGCATGGCCTGGATTTAAAAATACATATGAAAATTAAAACAAAGTAGAGTCAAATAAAAGATGGATAACCAGTTAGAAAGCATTGACCTATGTTCAGAATTCTTGGTTTGTGTTTTGAGATTCTGGAAAATGGATGTCTGTGGTCTGTCTGTCTTATTGTTTCTTTTTAATAACCATTTTGGTCTTAAAGCATAACTTAAGGCAAAACTTTTTTTTAGTTTTTGGTGGAGAGGAGAGGCGAGGCCTATCAGGCTTGTATTGCCATCTGTGTCCCAATTAGGGTGATTCATCCTCTCGTTTTATCCTGTTTACAGTTATCACTGAGAGTGAAAGTGAGAAAAATCTCAAATTTTGGGTTGTAACCAGAACAGGAATAGAGGTGAAATCTTCCAATGGAGAAACTTTCTGGTGAATCTGGTGAAAATCAGGGATCCCGTTACATTGAAAGCATTTTCTCTTACTTCCTGTTTTGGCTATGTGACAGGAAGTGAAGGATGATCTTGTCAATGGAACGGAGATGGAAAAAAAATTGACAGGTGTTATAACCCTAATTTACTCTCTCCAAAATGAAAAAAAAAACTTTTGCTTATTTTAACCATATTTGGCACAATAGGACAGAATAACAAAGTTTATGGACAATGTTTTCTGAGTTAGTCAGTCAATTTCCCTAACCCAGATTTATGCTCAAAATATGGTTCCATACTAAAGATGATATATGAAAACGCTTTGCTTTTCTATGTAACCATCACATTGGTATCGTAATGTATTTGTGAACGTATGCATCAATATTACTCTGTAAAATAGACATAGACAATTAAAGCACAGCCTGTGTTAATGCACCTTGTTTTAAAACATTATCTACGTGCATTCTAATGCAAAAAAAAATAAATAAAGTGGAACCATGGGCAAAATAAAAAATAACATACATGACACATCCTGGCAATAGAATTAATGCAGCGGTTTTCATGTTTTGGAGCCCCCCCCATCGTACCATCATTTTATGACTTGTTGATCCTACCAGTAGATTAATTCTCACTTCCTGCAATAGGCCAAGCTATCCAGAAAAGGTTTCAGATATAGGGGTACGACAAATCATAAAACATGGTCAGGGTGCCTACAAAAGTCAGCATTTACTCATATGGCTAAAACCTATTTTTCTTAAAAATAAACAGTTTCATGATTTCAGTGCAGAAGGAACAGAATTTTCACAGGAAGTGGAAAAATAGCAGATATACTGTCAGGATCACCATGCAATTAAAAAAGAGAAGAAGAGAAAAACCACCTGTGGCAATGCTACTGACAGACTTGTTTCCTATATGTCAATTTTATTTAGCCCATAGTTACATTTTAAATGAAAATGTGTGGAATGTTTTTGTTTCTTGTTTTGTATAACTGTTCTTTACAATCAAAGTAAAGAATTAATAGAAATATGCTGTTAAAACCTTAGGGGTGTTGATGGAGAAATAATATAGCCGTCAACGTTTGGTCCAGTATAAAGGCATACTATAAATTACAGACAAAGTTCCAGCTGTTTCCTCTCTTCCATACTACTTCTTCTCCTCACTGAAGTGCCATTGTGAATAGTAATTCAGTACAAGACAGGAATCCTAAAGTGGCAGCTCTCCTTCTATGTATCTAGCCCCTATTCACCTCATCGCTAAACGATCAATTAGGATGCAAGCTTGGTACTTCTGTCAGACTGCAGTATGACTCTATTCACTAAAGCTTCAATCTACACAAAAAACTTCCTGAAGGCATTCCTTTGGGAAGTGCATACAGGGAACTTGCAAAGGTGGAGCTTGGCTCTAAGATCACTTTTACATACTGTTATGTCTAAGTGTGTGTAGCAACTGTCAAATTTAGTCTCCATACCATATGAAATATTTGGTACATCTGACACACTAAATTATACAATCAGCATATTAAATACATTTTGCCTAAAGGAAAAAAAGTACTTTGCTTTAAGTGGACATTTCAGGCATCTCATTAACTTGTTGAAGGTGTTTGTGGCTAATAAAAAAAAAAAAACTATGCAGGAAAATATGAAATAGTCATTGCCTTAATTATGAGACTGAACAAAACACTAAAGAAAAGAAGAGAAGAAACACCTGAGCATGTGGCCCAAGAGCTTCTTATCAGTCATCGAAGAGTAAATATGTAAATGGTGTTTCTTTTGTGCTGAAAAGCTGTGGCATTTTATCACACATGAAAAACTGCAAAGCTTTCTTTCCCATTAACCTGACATGAACTTTTTACTACCTCCCGGGTATGAGATTTAGCTGTTTTTCTCAGATATAGAGAGAAACAAAGGTATATGTAATATTTTACATTTATGACAGTAGCTGTTGTTTTCTCATCTTGTAATAAGAATTTTTACTGCTGTTTAACCTAAACATATTCATCTGCATTTTTGTTTATTAGTCTGTTAGAATAATGCATTTAGGTCATTTTATTTTACATAATTATTTTCAGAACAGTCAAGGTAAATTATCAACTTTTTGACTTTGGGGTATACCTAGAAAGATTAGGGTAGGCAGTGGTGTATATTGGTTTTGTGCTGCCCTAGGCAAGACTAAAATTGGGCCCACATCTAAATTTGTTCCACCCCTTTCTTCTCAAGTGGCTATTCTGGGTCTCTGGTGGCTGTGTGGGGTATCTGGTGGCTCTGCAGGGTTTCTGGTGGCTGTGCAGGGTCTTTGGTGGCTATGCAGGGTATCTGGTGGCTGTGTGGGGTCTCTGGTGGCTGTGTGGGGTCTCTGGTTGCTATGTGGGGTCTCTGGTTGCTATGTGGGTTCTCTGGTGGTTATGCAGAGTCTCTGGGGGCTATGCAGGGTCTCTGGGGGCTATTCAGGGTCTCTGGTGGTTGAATGGGGTCCCTGGTTGCTAAATGGGGCCTCTGGTGGCTATGCAGAGTCTCTAGTGGCTGTGTGGGGTCTCTGGTTGCTATGTGGGGTCTCTGGTGGCTATGCAGGGTCTCTAGGGGCTATGCAGAGTCTCTAGTGGTTGTGTGGGGTCTCTGGTTGCTATGTGGGGCCTCTGGTGGCTATGCAGAGTCTCTAGTGGCTGTGTGGGGTCTCTGGTTTCTATGTGGGGTCTCTGGTGGCTGTGCAGGGTTTTGGGTTGCCGTGTGGGGTCTCTGATGGCTGTGAAGGGTCTCTGGCTGACTGTGGGGTAGTGACCCCCTTACTAGCCTGTCACGGTGCTCCTCCAAAACCTCTCAATAGCCTGCCACAGTGCTCCCCCGCCCCCACTAGGAGAAGAGATTGAAAAAAGAAGGAATGGGGGATGGGGACATGGAAAGGTAGAGAAATGGAGGGGGGAAAAAGGCGGGGATGAGAGTGACACCCGTAGTGTTCACACTCACCTCAAACCCCAGCCCCCACACTCACCCCATACACCCCCTGTGCCCACAGTCACCTCATACACCCTTCCATAGCACCAAGCAGATCACCCAGCATCATTTCTGCAGGGGGCGGTCTGAGAGCTGATCTGGATGACAGCTAGGGGGTGCCCAGTGTCAGGGCTATGTTCCCCCCACCCTGGCTCTCCTGCACTCCGTTCCAGGGATGGATCAGGAAGCCCAAATCCACAGGGCAAGCCTATCCTCCTGCTTCCTCCTCCTCTCTCCTTATGGCCGTGACCACAGGTTAGAATGAAGGATGTGGCTGTAGAAGAGGGGGGTAAGAGGAGCCACGGCTGTGCCCTATCTCAGTACAAGGCAGGGGCAGTGTGGGAAAGGAGGGCAGGGTCTCAGGTGATTGACACTCAGCCTGCTCTCAGGTCCAGTGTGGAGTTGGCGGAGAACAATGTTGGGAATATTGCATGGATGGCAAGGGGGTGGGGGGCCCCCCTGAAAAATGCCACCCCAGGCAAACGCCTTACTTTCCTTGGGGTAGATATGCCCCTGAGGGTAGGGCTGTTCATCAGATGAAGAGGGAATGCTCAAAACTGTTGTGTAATTATTATATTCGGAATAAAACCAGTAAACTGAGCAAACCGCTTTTGGAATGTGGTGACTTTGCTGGATTGATATGTTTGTTTCACAGTTTGGTACTGTCAGTTACCTGCATAAAGAGACACAGGCCTCATCTGCTTTTTTTATATATACTCTACACTTCTTAACCAAGCTTACTAATTCAGAGTTTGCATGCAAAACTTGCTTCACATGTATTCACGTATCCTATTTTCATTGATTCATTGTTACTTTTTAATTTTTTCATTATTATTATTATTATTATTATTACTACAGAGGGCTAGGTATCAGCCACATGCCTGACTGCTACAGATGACTCTGATCACTCTATTGCCTGACTTTAATAAATTACTCTAAGGCCCCTTTCACACGGAAGTTCCAATCAGGTCCACCTGCCAATTTTTCAGGAAGACCTGATCAGAAGGTCCATTCATCCCTATGGACAGGCGGGTGTAAATCGAGTTGTATCCATTTACACCTGCCTACCTCTGGGTCCAATCAAGTCTGCTAAAAAAAAAAAAACACAAGAGTGCCCAGAAATCCCTCACCATTTACCTGCTGCCGCAAAGGGAGAAAAGCAGCATGGCTCAAAATGGCACTCTGGCCCTACTTGCCTTCACCATGCATCTATCACAGGACACTCCAAAAAAAAAAAGTAGTAAAAAACCAATCCAATAGCACCATAAAAAGACAGTGGATAATGCAAAATGTATACAGGAAGATAAAATATCAAACTATCAGAAAAAAATCAAATTATAGGAAAAAAAAGGATTTAGGTGGGAGGAAGCCCAGATGAATTGCTTATGGTTCACAAAGATATTAATACATTACCAAAAACGAATACTAATAATTGGACAAAAAACAATTGAGATCTATTTCTGAGTTTATACCAGCCGGACATAAAGTATCCAATCTGTGTATCCACTCAGTTTCATTCCTGGAAATATGTTGAGTCATATTGCCCCCCCGCCAATGGGGTTCTATCCTATCTATACCCATAAAGATGGCTACCGTAGGATCCCTGTTATGATAAAGCCTGAAGTGATTGGAGAGTGTATGTTTGGGAAAACTTTTCTTAATATTATTCAAAAGTTCTGCAATATGTGTACTCAAATTTCTAGTCGTATGTCCTATGTATTGTAACCCACATGGACAAATAACCATGTAAGTCACATACGAGGACCTACACATAATAAACTTGTTGATCCAATAGGAATAACCCATACTAAAGGAACTAAAACTGGTAACCTTTGTCTTTTTATTTTTAGTGGTTGCACAGGCCTTGCATTTCTTACAGTAAAAAAATCCTTTTAAATCGAGGAACATGGGCTTCTTTCTGGAGGATTGTATACGATAGTTCTTCAGAGTAGGAGCTCGTCTGTATATAAATTTGGGTCTTGTAGGGATAATCTGGGCTAGAGTATTATCTTGCAATAAGATAGGCCAATGTTTTTGTATGATTTTTTCAAAAGATTTAAAATTTCACCCAAAGGTGGTAATTAGGGCCAAACTCTCATTGGTGTTTTGGGTTCCTCGTCTAGAATGTTTGGAAGACAACAACATTCTTCTATCCTGATGCCTTACTTGATCCTGTGTTTTTCTTATTTCACTCTCATGGTATCCTTTTTCTATAAATCTTTGAACTAAAATTTCGGATTGTTGGGTGTAATCTTCTATAGACGTGCAATTCCGTCGCACACGAAGAAACTGGCTTTTGGGAATACTCCTCAGCCATGTAGGATGATGACAACTACTGATCGGAATATAACTATTTCTGTCCGTTTTTAAAAAAAAAGGTATTAATCCGACAACCATTTTTTATTAGTGATAAATCCAGAAAGTTGGTGGTATTGCAATCCCAATTAGCTGTATAGTGTAGGCCAAACCTTGCTTTTGATTCACAACACATATATAAAGATGTAGAAAATCACTTCTTGATCCGTAGCCTCCTTGAAGGTATTCCAGAGTGTGGCTCGGGGTATGTTTTCACTGCAAATAGTGGTAACCCTGAGGCCACACTCGGGATTTGCATCATTGGATCCAAGGCTGGGTTACTTACCTTTTCCCCAGGATCCAGCAATGTCCCCCCTGCTGTGTCTGCGGGCTGTGTCCTCCGCCCGATGCCTCTGTGTGCCGGGCTCCATTCTCTACGAGCGTCGCATTGCACAGGGACGGAGCCTGGTGGCAAATTCAAAAAGTGAAACACAAAGTAAACATACAGTACACTATAATCTGTAAGATTCAATTAATGTATCAAATCATTTCACATCCCTTTTGTCCCTAGTGCTTTGTGCAGTGCCCTGCATGCACTTTTATATTATATATGCCATTCTTTTTGCCTGGAAACTTGAGAATGTCCATGGCATAAAAAGGCATCCCTTTACGTCAAAATTGTTTTTTGACCAGTTAGAAAACAGCAATAGCAAATAGGAATCATTTGCAGAATTGGGTGATACTAATTTTTGGGGAAATTTATCATCAGACACTGAAAGTGATGACAGCGACAATTCTGCAACTGAGCACATTTCTGTGTTTTTGACTTCATTACATTATTGAATACATTTTTTTGATTATTATATTATTATTTTTGATAATTATTTAAAATTATTTATTATATTATAATTTTTTTTTTTCATATATACATATATTATAATTTATGATTTCGTTATTTCAAACTTTATCAGACCCGGGATGTCTACTAGACTCTTGTCTTAAGTGAGTTATTCCTAAGAATTACAGGCGTACAATATAAAACGCCAAATTTCTATGCGAAAAAATGTACCGCTTTGGGACGCAAAAATCTGACATAATCATACTGCCAGGGAGTTTAAAGGGCTAATAGCTGCATGTGAGGTCCCCATTGCTAATAATGCTAACTTTTCTAGGTTCTTCAACAAACGTCTTTACTTAAAGGATAAGTTCACCTTTTGACTAAAAATAATAAATGCATATTTTTTTTGCAGGTAAAAAAACAATGTGTGTTTATTAGTTTTTGTTTTGGGAGCCTGTAAAGCATAGCACCAGTGATCAGCAGATTGCTGATACCATGCAGGTCTCTGTCAGTGTATTGGCTTGCTCGTACCTCGTATGAGCAAGCCAATCTAATTTTGATAGGAAGACTTAATGAACTGCCACAATGCTCGCAGCGCTGTGGGCGCTGTGGTAGTTCATTGAAAACTACAAAGTCTAATAGCCTTTGCGGCTGTCGTACCCTGTAGTTCTCCATTTACAGTGGACTGTGAATGAGTGATGTGGCAAGGTGGGCAGAGCCCCACACGGCCATGTGTTTTTTTTTAATGTGGCAGCAGACATGGGGAGAAGATCCCTGGGCTGCTGTCACAGTAGGCATTGGGAGGGGGTGCGTGTATTTATAACATATCACATGTTACACCCTGAATATGGGTGTAACATGTAATGAAAGGTGAACTTATCCTTTAACTCAGGTTATTGACTCCTGGAGAGCACATAATGCGGGTGCTAGAACATACATTTTTTCACATCCCCACCAAAATCATGCCAGGTTAGACTACACTGCACTCCACTGGTTATGGCTAATTCTACCTCTGCCGATATCTATCCATGCCCCTGGTCAGATCAGCATATGACCTCTCTAACAACAACATATATTGGTCTTTCAGACACCCTGTTCACATGGCATTTTGATGACTCTTTGTTATCTGATCTGATTATAAAACAAGAAATTTCTTCCTCCATAGAAGAATACTTTGGCTTGAACTCCACTCCTGAGGTCCCCATTACCTCTGCATAAGGCAGTGCTTCAGATTGTCTAATTAGTATTGCTGCTTTTCACAACAAAGAGGAATTGTGGCAAATATGTACCCTTGCTAAAGAACTTGGACACCTATATAGATCTCATGCTACTTGGCCCAGTCAATCTCACAAAAAAGATTACAGTTAGATTCCCTGTTAGTAACTAAGATCGAAACGGCCCTTCGATGGTCAAAATTCCTTTTATGTAGTACTACGGCTTCATCTATGTTCGCTCACATATTAAATCATACTTTATGCCCCCCACATGCTTATAAATTAAAGGCTACATCGGGGAGCATAGTTACTTTGCCTTCTGAGGTAGTGAAAATTCTTGAAAATGTTTATTTTAAATTGCTATCTCCCCCTTCCTTTTCCATTCCTGTGTCTGTACAGTCTTGGTTTGCTAATATCCATCTACCTTCTCTTACTAATTCCCTACAAGATAAGCTCAATGCCCCCTGCTCTGTTGAATAAATCTTTGGGTCATTGAATCTTTAAAACACATTACAGCTGTGGGATCTAATGGTTTCACCATAGCTACCATTTCTCTGATAGGAGGCTTCTAGCCAACATGTCCTTAATTCCAAAAACCTAATAAGGATCATCTATGTCTGCAAAATTACATAACCTGTATCTGTAATAAAAAAAGATCTTAAAAATCTTCAATAGAGACCTGGAAGACAAATTGGCCAGTATTTAATTCCTTACTTTCCCTGGTCATCAGGATTTATCCCTAATTGATTAATTACAGACAACATATGCTTAGTTACTAAAGTTATACAAGATGCCAACCTACACTCTGAAGAGGTCATTTTACTCAGTTTGGATATACATAAAGCTTTCAATAGTGTAACATGCCCATACTTACACATTCTCCTACAGTGCTATGGTTTTCATGGAGAGTTTTTTTTCCACGGCTTTCAAGCCCTCTACCATACTCATAAACCCAGAAATAAGGATGTATTTCTGAGTTCTTCCCACTGGGTCAGCGTACCCATCGGGAATGCCCCCTCTCACCCCTGCACTTTGCTCTAGCCATAGGTGTGCACAGCCTATAGCATTAGGGTGTGCACCCCAAAGCTCGAACACACAAGCATTTCTCTGCAGCCTCAGCTGCACCGGACAGTGAATGAATGGGAAGTGATCTGTGCTGAGCGGCTTCCTGTTCATTCACAAACTGAAGCATAGTAAACACAGTTTACTATACTTCAGTTAAGAATGAACACAGTGAGTGAGTGTGTTCACTGTGTTCATTTAGAAAAGGAAGGGGCTGGTAAATTACATATCGGCTAGCCTTTTTCCCCACTCTCCATCCTGAAACTTCCCCTGCAGTAGCCAAGGGGAGAGGAGGGAAAACAGCAGCACTGTGGGGGGGGGGGCAACACGGGGGAAAGCCTGGGCAGTAGGGAGAATTGGCACTGCACAGAGTGATTAGAGTGTGCCCAGGCACACATGGCACACCCCCTATGCACGCCTATGGCTCTAGCCATGGAACCACAGGCTATGGCTATTAAGATGCACCCTGACATCGCAGGATACTTCAACAGTCTATTTTGTTTTTAATCATTCATGTATGCAGACAATATCATGTTATTTCTTTCCTAACCATTAATCTCACTCCCAAATCTCCTCCTTACTTTACATACTTTTGCCTCACTTTCGTGTTTGACAGTCAATCTTTCCAAGTCCAGCGCAATGTATTTTAATACCCCACTGTCCCAGTGGGAACCTCTTAAATTGTCCTTTCCCTTTATATGTTCTGAAAAATCAATTTCTTATTTGGGGATAAATTTGATGCCTACTATCCATATATTATGTTAATAACACTATATGCCCAATATATCTAAAATTCACAATCTACTCAAATTATGTAAATGTTATCTAATTTTATTTTTGCACAGAGTAACAGCAATAACATGATTGTACTCCCAAAATCAAAAGAATTCTTCTTTTTGTTACATATGCTCACCTTCACTCTTAAGGAGGTTCCACGTCATGAAGGGCCCCAATACAGGTGGTCCCCGGGGTTACAAACAAGATAGGCTCTGTAGTGTGTTCTTAAGTTGGATTTGTTTGTAAGTGGGAACAGGTACATTTTCTAAGTGTTGCTCCAGCCAAAAAAAAATATTTTTAAGCTTTTTGGACAGCATAGGGAAGGGTTAACAGCCCTGTAACGTTTGTTTTGCTGTCTATGTTTCTGTTCAGAAGATTTCACCTCACTTTCTGTCCCAATGATAATTGGATTTTGAACATTTTGGGTTGTTGTGGAAACAATCCTTGGTGATAAAGCATCAATGGCGACACCTTTTTCCCATAATAACTCTTACAGGAGTGCATTTCCCTTCCTAGAGGGAGATTTCCTCTCACTTCCTGTTGTCTACCTCCGTTTGTAAGTAGGAGTGGTTCGTAAGTCAAATGTTTGTAACTAGGGGACCGCCTGTATATTCAAATCAGACGTTTCTTTGCTTCTTACTATTCCTTTCCAGTAAACCTGCTCCTTACATTTGTAAGTCCTCCCGTACAGGCAAGGAATTGATTTACACTTTATATAGTCTTTTGCTAAATAACCCTACACCAAATAAATTGCTACACTTGAAGTGGAAACAGGGTTGTAAGAGGCAATACTCCTCAAAAGAATCGGATACTATGATCTATAATCTTCATATATGTACTTAATCCCTATCAGTCAGGGAAAAAGCCCTTAAGGTGTTAATCAGGTGATATTACACACCAACCAAAGTCCATTTTATATTTCCAGAAGTTATGGATGCTTGTTTTTTTGGTTGTGCATCTCCCAGTTCCCTTTCCTATATATTTTGGGGCTTTGAGAGATTGCATCCCATATGGCATACGATTTCAGAATTTTCCTCTTTTTCCATTACACTCACTATGCCTATGTGTGTGTTGTTTGCATTAATACCTGATACTTCTTATCACTTAGAAAAACGTATCTACGCTATCTGTGTAGCCACACTCTTAAAGTGTTTAGCCTTAAAGTGTAGCCTTAAAGTGTTTGTTAACCCAAAAAAAAGATAATTTTCCCTTAAAGCATGTTACACAGCACAGTGCTTGTGCTGTGTAATTTGCCCCACCCCCCGTATCCCCTAAAAAACCTGGTTGATCCTGCCTGGCTATGCCCTCCCCCCTGTGAAGTGACCATGGTATATGATGGCTGCTGAGCCCTGACACAGTGTTCAGTTTATGTGCCTCAGTCAGCCGCAGCTCTCCTCTGTCCTCTCCTCCGTCCTCTCCCCCTTCCCCCCCGCCTGTCTGCTCCTGTGTTAGTGCCCGCTCCCTCCTGCTGCTAAAATTACTTTTATTGCCCTATATAATCCTCCTTGTTTCCTAGTGATAGGTGCTCCTGTGTCTGTGTTTTATAAAAAAAATGCCTTCTTTACCTCATTTCTGAGCGTCTCCTGGCGCTCATGTGACCGGCTGGCTCTCTCTTTCCTCTCCTCCTGACATCAGCAGGGGAATCTCAGCCCCGCCCACTGCAGCTGTCAGATGGAGAGAGGCATGCAGTTATGTGAGCGACAGGAGACACTCTGAAATGAGGTAAAAAAGGCATTTTTTTAATAAAGCACAGAGACAGGAGCACCTGTCATTACAAACACGGATTATATGAAGTTGTCAACGGGGGTTAACAACTCCCACAATTCTTTTCTCACAAATTGTTGATAGAATAGATGTCATAATGTTAATGGAAACAATTTTCCATACCCTCTCTAATGCAGTGCCTCATTTCTCTGACAAATGGGACATATGGTCTACTAATAGACATGATTTCCTAGGCTGATTATATGCATGATGTTTATAAGGATTTGCTGTGTTTATTTTTATTTGGATATATTTTTGTGTTTATATGTATTCTGTTCATTCTTGTATATACTTTTTAGTATCATTGCAAAATGCAGTTGAATGAGGTATATTACAGATACTTTCTGATGGTGTCTGTAGACATGTTTTGCTGTTTTGCACCTTTTAGTAATGGTATATCTATGTTACTATTTTGTAACACCTCCTTGGACATGTATTTTGTATACATTTTGAACACTGACACTGAAATGAACAGTTTGTAAATAAAATAACCAGATTTATAAAAAAAAACTTTGCAGAAAGGTTTCAGTGTTTATTTTTATAATATAGAATTAGATTGACAAAAATACAATTTGGCAGAGAATATTTCTTCTCTGTGTCATGTTATATGTATTGCATCTGTGTATTTGCCTGGTATTTAACTTATTGTAATGTGTTCAAGGCAGATAATCTCAGTTTTCTTGAACATCTATTGACCGCATTCTCTTGCATCCTGCCTTCTTTTCTTGCTTATTTCTTTTTATGTTATAAAATTCTATGTAAACTGGTGGACTTTTAATGGAAGTGTGCATAGAGCACCTAGATAGTGTTAATATTGAAAACGAGGGGTACTACTTTCAATACAAGTCATTTTGCTCAGTATGGGGCACATTATGGAGGAAACATATTGAAAGACATACATACATTACTGCAATTAAGCCTCAGAATGTGAAATTGTGATGCTTGAAGTAAATGCTGCAGCAATGTTCGGTTATGGTAATAGGCTTTATTAGAAATAAATATGGGTGAAATGATCAGTAGGATAAGAATGTGAAAAAAATAAATAAATAAAAATGTGGTATAAATGTAATTTAGGGCAAAAAGTGTTTTGAAAATAAATAAAATAGTGTTTTTTTTCTGAACCATAGCATTGAACATTTTTTCAACATTTTTAGCCCTGGTTCACATTGGTGCATTTTGGCATGTGATTTAACATGTCAAATTACATGCCAAAGAGGTGGCAATTGCCGGAAATGGCACCATCCTAATCGGTGCGACACTGCATTTGCGGCACTGCACCAATTTCCAGAAGTAGTTTCTGTACTAGTTTTGGCAATTTCAGGTGCAATTCCATTGATATCTGTGCAGCAACCCGCACAGATGTCTCTTAAAATCACACCTGAAGTTGGGACTGACATGCGGGAATGAAATGGTGAGAGTTCAGATAACCTCAATCAATTTCATTCCCGCACCAATGTGAACCAGGGCTAAAGTAGATCTAAAACCTAACTTAGTCTTCAGTCACACTGAATCCGACTTTGAAATCGGGTGATTTCACACAATTTGAAAGTCGCGTGTCGGTGTGACTCCAGGTGCAACTTGGAAGACATCTGTGTGACTTCATGTACAGATGTCTATGCAACTTGCACCTGAACTTGCAAAAAGTAGTGCAGGAACTACTTTCAAAATCGGTGCGACTCCAACTCTATTTGACCGCTTCCATTGCGGACAATAGGCTGTGTCTTGTCATGTGATTTGAAACTATCGCACCTGTGTAACCGGGGACTTAATGTTTACCAAAGAAACGTGTATTGTATTATTTCCTATCTTCTGTTTTGGGAACTTCCTTTAGATACAATATCTATCATAAATACACATAAAGTACCCATTCGAGGTGAAGGAAATTCAGAAAGCATGCCCTGTTTGGGGCACTTGATGACTGAGGATGGATGTCAGGGATACCGAGAGCAGGCATCCAGCAGCAGGGATCACCAGGTCCGTGTAGCTGCACTCAGGAAACTGAAAGCAGACAGTATATAATTTAAGTTTATTAACAGTGAAGCAAAACACATCCAAACACCAGCAAAAAGAAAAAAAAGCAAACATGAAGATATAAGTGAGCCATAAATCAAGTGACAAAATACCTAACTAGCAATCTAACTAAGTGACCAAAAAATTACAAACTAACTGTATACTATATATACAGACAAAAGGGGAGCATAGATCAACAGCGTAAAACTGGAGGTGCTAGAAACAGTAAGGAAGGGGAACCAGGACTTGGAACCAGGACAAGAAGAGCAGATACAAGGAAGCAGGGTAGGTGCAGGGCAGGAGCAGAAGCAGGGTCTATGCTCAGGATAAGTCATGACTAGTGTTGAGCGAACCCGGACTGTAACGTTTGGGTCCGTACCGAACTTTCGGGTGTCCGTGGCACGGACCCGGACCCGGACATTTCAAAAATCGTTCGGGTTCGGACGGGACGTGGATGGGACGAAGGAACATAGACGAGAAGAACAGGACCAAGGTTCAGGACCAAGGGGAAGGAATGACAAAGATCGTGGAGGTCAAAATGCGACAACTAGATACGAGGGGAAAACAGACATATATATCATATGTCAATCAAACATTAAAAAACCAGTGAATCAATCTAACGATCAATCCATAAAACAGTGAACTAAATACCGAGTGAATATAGAAGTACAAACGAAAAAAAAGAAAAACGACCACAAACCTACACAAAACGAAGTGACAATTATTTGAATTTAATATATGACAGACGAAAGTCAAAGGACTCACGTCGATGTGCCTGGACCACTAGGGACGACGACCTA
>BLSH010063685.1:702766-736124 GCA_018402905.1 Glandirana rugosa
GACAGGTGACCTGGGATAGTGAGTTTAAGAAGGGCAGTTTCTGTGGAATGTTGAGGGCGAAATCCAGATTGAAGGGGGTCCAGTAGGTTATTCTTAACAAGGTGGTCACTCAGTTGGTTGTAGACGAGGCGTTCTAGGAGTTTGGAAGAAAAGGGGAGCAAGGAGATAGGGCGCAGATTGTTTAGATCGGTAGGGTCCAGGGATGGCTTTTTGAGTATGGGGGTGACCAATGCATGTTTTAGAGCCTTGGGGAAGATGCCAGAAGAGAGTGAGAGATTGAAGATGTGAGTTAGAGAGTGCAGGATAGAGTCAGAGGGTGAGCGTAGTATTTGAGAGGGAATAGGGTCCAGTGGACAGGTGGTTAGGTGGGCATTAGAAAGGAGTTTAGCAACCTCGTTTATAGTAGCAGGTTTGAACAAGAATAGTGTCGATTGTGCTTGTTGACATGGGGTGTCAACTGGGGAGGATGCCTGTAGAGTGGAGATTTCATCACGAATTGTGTCAATCTTGCTTTTGAAGTGGTTAGCAACCTCCTGGGCAGTGAGTGAGTTAGTGGGCGGAAGCGGTGGAGGACAAAGTAGGGAGTTAAAGGTAGAGAAGAGTTGATGGGGACTGGATGAGAAGGTGTTAATAAGAGTGGTAAAATAAGTCTGTTTGGCAGTGTGGAGGTGAGAGTTGTATTTATGGAGGGCAGTTTTGTATTGGTTGAAGTCTTTGAGGGACTTAGTCTTGTGCCACAGATGCTCAAGGGCGCGGCTACGCTTTTTGAGGTTCCTGGTGTCATTTGTTTGCCAGGGTTGCAGGGGTCGAGGCCTGATTTTGTGTGTGGTGAGGGGAGCAAGTTTGTCCAGGGTGGAGGACAAGGATTTATTGTAGATGGCAGTGGCTTGGTTGGGGCAGGACAGGGGTGAGATTTTTTCATAGAGGTGGTCAGTAGCAGAATAGAGGAGAGAAGTGTTGAGTTGGCGAAAGTTTCTACGGGTAACAGTGAGGCGATTGGAGGGGAAGGTAGTGCAAGACAGGGAGAGAGAGAAACTAATAAGGTGGTGGTCAGAGAGGGGAAAAGGATTGTTGGAGAAGTTGCATGGAGTGCATAGATAGGAGAGGACAAGGTCGAGGGTGTTCCCATCAGTGTGAGTAGGAGCCTGTACCCATTGGTTTAGGTCAAATGAGGAAGTTAGACTAAGAAATTTAGAAGTAGCAGTAGTGTTCATGTTAAGTGGGATGTTGAAGTCCCCAAGAAGGATTGTGGGAATTTCAGAGGATAGAAAGTAGGGTAGCCAGGCAGAAAATTCATCAAGGAAAGTTGACAGCGGTCCAGGAGGCCGGTAGATCAGAGCAATTCTTAGGGAGGTTGGAGAGAATAGACGTATACAGTGGGCTTCAAATGATGAGAGTGACAGAGAGGGAGGAGAGTGAAGAACCTGAAAGGTGCTCTGTGGGGATAAGAGGAATCCCACTCCACCTCCCTTGCGTCCATTAGGCCTAGGGGAGTGAGTCCAGAGAAGGCCACCATGGGAGAGGGAAGCAGGAGAAGGAGAATCGCATTCGTGGAGCCAGGTTTTCGGTGATAGCAAGTAGATGAAAGGAATTAGTAAGAAATAGGTCGTGAACGGCGGTGAGCTTGTTGCAGACAGAGCGGGCGTTCCAGAGGGCGCAGCGTAAGGGGAGGGTGGTTTTGGGAAGAAGGGGGATGGAGATTAAATTGTGTAGATTGCGACTACTGCCAGAGGGTGTAGGGTGGTGGTGATGGGCATGTTGGGTGTTAAATGAGAGAGGCCCAGGGTTTGGGGAAATATCTCCAGAGGCTAGGAGAAGCAGAAGAGAAAGGGAAGTAATATGGGAATATGATTTATATGAGGGGACGTGCTTGAGCATCCTGGTTTTGTTATCATGTGGGCATAGAGTTAGAAAGAGGTGATGAGTGCAGTGATAGGGAGAGGGGAGAAGTGAGGATGATATGTACAGATTGAGAGGTGGGGAAGAGGGGTGAAGAAAAGATAGTTTGAGGAGAGAGGCTGCTATTGTGAATAGGAGAGGAAAGGTCTGCATGTTCTGGAGAGGAAATTGTTTTGGAAATGAGGTTACCTGTAGTCTGGTGATAAAGTAGTTTCTTGTTAGTATGCGCTTTGTGCAAGTCGCTGAAGTGCAAGAACTGAAGTGCCCACTTATTTAAAGAACCCCACTTTGTTGAAAGAACCCCTCTGCAATGTCTACCCCCCTGCAATGCTTCCCCCATAAGCAAGGCTTGGTTTTATACTGTGATGGGTGGGGGTGGAGGTAAACAATGAATCAATTAGGAGATGATATAAGGCACATAGCTATCCCATTAAACTTCTAAAACTGCAATCAAAATGCAACACAGGCCAAAATTGTCAAGATAAGAAAACCATAAATTTAGTTAAGGCTATAGGCTAGATAAACAGTGTTATTGAACATGGCAACATATGTAATTTAAACAGCAGTGACAAGAGCAGGTCAGGAAAGACATTTAAGCAGTCATTCAGTGTTCAGATTAAGGAAGATGTAGTATAAGCAGATATACCAATGTTAAAAGGCATAGGCAGATTGCAATGGTTCAGTTTTTGCGTGGAGCGATCACAATACTGACATACCTGTGAAGAGAGAAGCAGCGTTCAGATGGATGGATGGTTGCAAGAACTGAAGTGCCCACTTATTTAAAGAACCCCACTTTGTTGAAAGAACCCCTCTGCAAATAATATCCACTAATTTGGGTTATTTTTACTAAAGATATATAGCAGTATAAATGTTGGCCAAAATTTATGAAGAAAAATTACTAATTTGCTAAATTTTATAACAGAAACAAAGAAAAATGCATATTTTTACACAATTTTCGGTCTTTTTCCATTTATTGCTCAAAAAAACCCCAATGGTGATTAAATACCACCAAAAGAAATCTCTATTTGTGTGAAAAAAGGACAAAAATGTCATATGGGTACAATGTAGTATGACTGAGTAATTGTCATTCAAAATGTGAGAGCACTGGAAGCTGAAAATTGGTCTGGTTAGGAAGGGGTTTAAGTGCCCTGTGGTCAAGTGGTTAATATAAATTTCTGTCCTCGTATGTTTTGGCATACAAAACAACCCTGCAAATAATATATTTTAGAGAAAAAGTTTACTCTGACATTTATAGAGCAAGCAAACCACTATCAACCCTTGGTTAATCAAAAGGAGGCATTTTCAGTGTGGCATGATACAATCTCCATTAATAGAGTTTTCTAGAAAAAAAATTAAAAGATAGAAATCCTTTCATGTAGTAATAGAGAAGGATTAACAATAGCAGCCATTTCACCCTTTTTTGAAGTATTACCAGGGGTTGCCTGAAAATCTCAGCAAACATATTTTCAGAATATACCGTTAATTATAAACCTAAAGTAGCATTTAAATGAATTGATTAATACTCCTAGTATTTACTATTCTGAACACTATAATTACGATATTCATTTTTTTCACAATTAAAATATAACATTAGGTATTTGTTGAGAGTCAACACTGGTAAAAAAAATACAATTGATACATGAAGCAAACACTAATGCCTACATAGTGTAAAACATCTATTGTATAGAAAGTATACGTGCATGAAATAGTCCTATATATTTCTATTTGTGAAACATAATTGGGTATAATTCTGTAAAGGGGGTTAAAATGGGGGCCTTTGCACTAAACATTCCGCCAGAATAAGAAACAGGATTTTTTTTCTATTCTAAATGGAAATATGAGCTGTATCTTTACAGAGACTCACAATATTTACATCTCTCCATGGAGGGTTGTCTCAGATAATATTCCATCTCATTATTTCAGATCCATATATCTCTTGTGTATGCTTGTGCACTGAAACAGAGATTAAAGCTGTCAGCAACATGACCATGGCTGCAATGTGTGCAAAATTGTGCTTCATGCTCTTGTTGTATTTCAAATCATTTTTAAAAAAAAGGATTGCTGGCTTACACTTTGCTCTGAATTTTGTCTAAATCGCTTCATACAATTTAATGCAAGGTCAGTATACAGAAACAAGCCAGTCAGTGAACTAACTAAGGGTGTACACACATGGGTGCCTTCTGTATATTATTTATAGGTTTGAAATTAGCTTCATGCAAGGTACAGAGCTAATGGCTTAACACCCACTGTATCACGGTATCATTTTCTATGAGCCCCCCCCCAAAAAAGGAGTCACTTATATGCACTATTAATATGAACCATGAATGCTAAATGGAATTAAAAAAAATGATTGCCTAGAACCTGTTCAGCATTTACTGTGAGCACTCATGTGCATTCTTCAGGCCAAGGTGAACAAGTGATAGAATTCTGAAATGGATACTAAGAAGGCCATCACAAAAAATCTAATAGTTTTAGTATAGGGCAGAATAGGTAGGAAGTGAGCTGAAATTGGACTATTGAATGCCTGTCACAGCTCTCCTCCTTGTGTATTAAGGGTTGGGTAGCTGAGAAAACTAAATTCCACATTACTGAGATAGAATAAAGTTGAAGGGAGCAGCAAATAGGTCATGGCACAGCTGGCATTATGACAGCGAGTCTAGATATTAATAAACCTTTTGTGCAGTAACAGTTGGGTTTAATTTCCTGAGCTGTAGACAGAACCCAAACATCTCACCAATAAAGAAAAAAAGCACTCATCTGAAAATACATAAAAAATTGGATTTTTAACAGCAGTTCTTGCATTTTCCAGTTTCTGTTAAATGGATTTTCTCCTACAATAATACCTAACAATTTGTGCTAGCTAACGTTCTTTTCCTATTTTACATAACCTAGAAACTTATTTCAGTGTAATAGAAAATATATTCATTCTACAGTCATAGATATGATGCAGAATTGCCCATTCATTACATGCTACGCAATGCAGCTATTAATCAAATGTAGAAAACTTACTGTAAAAAGAATATTGATCATCTATCAGTTTAAGCTGTAATTTCTTATAAAACTGTGTGCCACAACTTACTGTAGTTCCATTATCATATGTAAATTATGTTAATAATATATGCATTGTGTCAGTGTAGAATGATTAATGATAATCTATTATGCTAATATACATCAACATTTTGATACAATATTTTACATTATTTGTGGTGTTCAATTATACTTGCGCAGTATAGTGACGTTAATAACTGATTAATTATAATTTTATATTGCTGTGGATAAATCAAGCAATCACAACATGCAATTCCATGCAAGTTATATACGGCCTTTTCATTAATTTCATTAAAAATAATTACAAAAAACAAAATTGTCATCAGTAAATTGCATACTAATGACATGCATTCATTTTCTAGAACAATAATCAGACCTGGTTTTAAAAAAACAATTCAAAGAGATGTTTGGCCCACACCAGTAATTTTAAGGGCTTTTGCACACTGGCTCATTACCTTTGGGCTGATCTCCATTTACCAAATAACTGCTTTTTGAACACAGCTTTCTACAAATGAAGCATAGACAAATGTGTAGGATATAGTGGCTCTACACATATTATTAACTGAACCCTACAAAGAAGGTACCAAGCATATATGCATTAACGTGGCACTAAACAATATCCTTGTTCTTCAAAATAATCCATACACATCCACTATTTAAAGGGATTATAAAGTCTTTTTTCATTAAAATAACAATCAGGTTTATACTTATCTGCTCTGTATAATGCTATTGCACAGAGCAGCTGTGAACCTCCACTTCTGAGGTCCCTGTGCTCCTGGCTCCTCCTCTTCTTGCTGTGCCACCATAGGAAGTAATTTCCTCTGGTGGCACACCTATGGGCTCCAGGGCTGTGCTGTATGTGTTTATAGACACACACATCATGGCTCTGAACCACTCCCTGCTCCCTCCCCAAAAGATTTGATTGACAGCAGTAGGCTCCCACTGCTGCCTCTGTCCTGTGAATGCAGGGAGAGAGACCTGCTAGAGATGGGCATAGCACTGGATCGTGATAAGACTCTGGTAAGCAGTAGCGGCCTGTCCATATGGGGCGCAGGGGTGTCACCCCCCCTAATCTGTGCGCCCAGCCCCTAATCTAAATGCAGGGTGCCAGACATTAAATAATCTGTAGTCTTTCTATCTCCAATAATAATTAACACTTTTATTTTACTTTATACAGTACTGACCTGTGCTGACACACCTTCCTTTCCCCACATCCAGACACACACACACAAGTTTGTGGGAGTAGAGCAAATCAGTCACACATAGACACAGCATGATGCACCACTAAATTTATTTCCGGGTTCAGCATCTTAAATACAGTATATTATCAGGATATGACTAGGTAATGTTTGCAATATTAAACGAATAAACAAATGCCCACCCATTGCTTGTCATGTTTAAAGACAAACCCACTTTCATAGAATTGTTTATAGACATATGTTTTTCATCCTTTAATAACACCTGTTAGTAAGTAATGCACGTCTTCTTAAAGTATATATTCCTGTATTATTGTAAAATCTTAAAGTTAATTAATCCCAGACACACTATCAGCATATTTATGTATTACATTCATGAATAAAGTCTGGGAGAATTGCCAAGCTGTCTACAGGTATCGTTCTAGTTCTCACGTTCCATATCATCTTTCTATGATAACAGTGTTGCCACATGTGTGACTGTCCAGCTAAACAGCAACTGTTAAAGAATTGCTCTAAATTAAATCACAGTAAAAAAGTACAGAAGTATATAGACTGTATATAGCTATAAACAGTACAAAGTAAGTATATAATTAGGGGGGAGGGTCTTTTACAAGATCCTTACAATCCCCCCTTTGATCCTCTAATAGAATCACTAATACAGGTCTAACATATAGTCCTCATAATCTTCTCTATCCCTTTCTCATCTTCTATATTTTAGCTTTGAAATCATACACATAACAAGTTTAATTGCAAAGTATACAAAAAGAAAGAAAAGAAGTAGCATTAGAACAAGCATACCTGCTTCTTTGAACCAGGAGAAAAGAAAACTGAACCAAAAAAACTCCCACTCTTCCTAATCCCTTGAAAGGATTCCACTCTTTTTCAGCAATGTTTCTAGCCTCAGTTTGGAGTGTTGACTTGACACCTCATTTCTAGGTTTCTCAATAATCTCATAGTAGTCTGGAATGTCTATACTGGTATTATGTATCCAAGTACAACACTCATAATTCTCTGTAACCTCACATAAACCAGTAATAACCGCTTCCAAAGACTCTTTGGTCATTTATTGTAAAACCAGTTCTTTCCTAACAGCTCTCAATTCTGCATTTAATTGGCTATGTCTTTTTGTGTTTCATTCGAAATCTGATCCATAAGATTAGTAAAAGTATTAAGATGGTTTATTGCATGAATTCCCCAACATGTCCAGGCAGAGAACCATGACCAGGCCATGTCAGATTTACTAAACAATTATTTTCTCTCTCTATGTTTAAAACGATGTTTTGGGTGCTTGAGAGCTTGGAGAGCGTGTTTGGAATCATCTGCAGTAAATGTCTTTAACATTGGGGTCAATGTGGTCAAATTTCACCAACCCCTCTCCCACTCAGGGAACCATGGATAGCAAATAGTACCACAGCATATAAATGCATTATTTGTCAAAATGAATGGTCTAGCAGTTACTGTACATATTTCAAAAGGTAATTTCTACCTAGAGTAAGAAAACATTGCTAATACTCTAAGACCCCTTTCACACCAAGGCCTTTTTCAGGCGCTTTTGCGCTAAAAATAGCGACTAAAAAGCACCTGAAAAACTCACCCCAATACACCCTAGTGTGAAAGCCCGAGTGCTTTCACACTGGGGCAGTGCGCTTGCGGGACGGTAAAAAAAGTCCTGCAAGCCGCATCTTTACAGAGGAGTGGGAGCAGTGTATTCACTGCTCCTATACCTCCCCTGCCCATTGAAAACAATGGGGCATCACTCCCGAAGTGCATGAACACCGATTCGGAAGTGCCGCAAACCGGCACTTTTAACTCCTGTTTAACCCCTTGTGGGGGGTTAAAAGCGCACCGCCGCCACCCGAATAGTGGTGCCATAGCGCCGCTATAACGAGCAGTAAAACGCTGCAAATTAGCGGCGTTTTATCGCTAACACTCGGGCAGCCGCGGTGTGAGAGGAGCCTTAAAGTAGTATGATAAAGTGGGTGATTACCATTAGTCATTGATAAAAGAGTTTGAAGAATATCAGCATTTGTTTGAATGATAGGTGCTGTGTTTTCAGCAACACCAGTAAAGTTACAAATTGACTGACTACACATGTATTGGTTCTTATATGAACTGTCTCTTATTTTAAAACACCAATCAGAATGGTAAAATTGGTTAATTGCATTGAAAGGCACTGATTAATTTTTGGCATTTTTTTGACACACTTGTAACACTCACTTGGGGTGTTCCATTCAATAAGGGAGTAATGTTCAATGGGACTGCTATCAAAGAAATTCTAATTGCACCAGGATGTAACAAGCTACACACCCAACATGCTTGCGCATATTTATATTTTAACCGTAACAGAAACATTTTCTCAGTTCCTAGCTAGAGTTGAGCGAACCCGAACTGTAAAGGGTCCGTACCGAACTTTGGGGTGTCCGTGACCCGGACCCGAACCCGGACATTTGAAAAAAAGTTTGGGTTCGGGTTCGGGGATCGGGTATTTTATCACGCCTGTTGAATAGCTGCAGGGCAGCCAATCAACAAGCGTTTCACTGGTTTGTCCTTAGAAGCCATCACAGCCATGCCTACTTATGGCATGGCTGTGATTGGCCAGTGCATCATGTGACCCAGCCTCTGTATAAGCCAGAGTCACGTAGTGCTGCATGTCACATGCTCTCAGGCTAGTGTAGGGAGAGGATGCTGCCGGCGCTGTGAGGGACAGATTGCAGATATAATAACATCTCATCCTGCATTACAGAACGATCTGATTCTGGACTAGGTAGAGATTACTACCACTACTGCTTTGAGGGACAGATTGCAGATCTCATCCTGCATTACAGAACAATCTGATTCTGGACTAGGTAGAGATTACTACTCCTGCTTTTAGGGACAGATTGCAGATCTAATAACATCTCATCCTGCATTACAGAACGATCTGATACTGGACTAGGTAGAGTCTACTGCTTTGAGGGACAGATTATTGTTCTAAAATCATCTCCTACTGCTATAGGGTCAGGTTCCTGCTGTTGCTGTAAAGGACAGATTATTGTTCTATAATCATCTCCTAGTTCTTTAGGGAGAGGTTCCTGCTGGTGCTGTAAGGGACAGGTTATTGTTCTAAAATCGTCTCCTAGTTCTATAGGGAGAGGTTCCTGCTGCTCCTGTAAGGGACAGATTATTGTTCTAAAATCATCTCCTACTGCTATAGGGTCAGGTTCCTGCTGTTTCTGTAAGGGACAGATTATTTTTCTAAAATCATCGCCTACTGCTATAGGGTCAGGCTCCTGCTGTTGCTGTAAGGGACAGATTATTGTTCTACACAAGACTTGTCTGTACCTTGTGCAGAATAGACATTTAGACTGGCCTCACACAGCCATTGGTATACTTGTTTTTTTGAATATGCCTCAATATTTTGGGGGCTACCCCAAATAGAAAAAATCAAACAAACAACAAAAAGTGTTGGCTAACTCCTCCTCCTCCTCCTCCACTGCCACTTCCACCTACACTGCCATGGTCACAGCCTAGTCAACCTCTAGGATCCTACTACACATCCACCCCCCTTCCCATTTTTATTTTTTTATTTGGTTTTAAGTTATTTTCCCTATCCCCATTTTTTTAGGGCACTTGTCCTACTCTTACCCCCATTTTGCTTCATTTTGCAGCCCTCTAGCACTTTCCAGGACTTTTTTACAGCCATTTTTGTGGCGAAAAGTTTGGGTCCCCATTGACTTCAATGGGGTTCGGGGTCCGGGGTCAAGTTCGGTACCGAACCTGAACTTTTTCGCGAAGTTCGGCCGAACCCGAACATCCAGGTGTCCGCTCAACTCTATTCCTAGCCCTCTCCATACATAACTTCTCTTTATAAAGGTATGGTGTGGGTTTTGTTTCTGAGGACTAGAATTGAGCGAACCTGAACTGTAAAGTTTGGGTTTGTACCAAACTTTGGGGTGTACGTGACCCGGACCCGAACCCTGACATTTGAAAAAAAGTTTGGGTTCGAGTTCTGGGTTCGGGTATTTGATCACACATGTTGAATAGCTGCAGGGCAGCCAATCAACAAGCGTTTCACTGGTTTCCCCTTAGAAACCATCACAGCCATGCCTACTAATGGCATGGCTGTGATTGACCAGTGCATCATGTGACCCAGCCTCTTTATAAGCTGGAATCACTTAGTGCTGCATGTCACATGCTCTCTGGCTAGTGTAGGGAGAGGATGCTGCTGGTGCTGTGAGGGACAGATTGCAGATAGATAAATAGGTAGAGATTACTACTACTACTACTACTGCTTTTAGGGACAGATTGCAGATAGATAGATAGATAGATAGGTAGAGATTACTACTACTACTGCTTTTAGGGACAGATTGCTGATCTCATCCTGCATTACAGAGAAAGATCTGACTGGACTAGGTAGATTCTACTGCTTAGAGGGACAGATTATTGTTCTAAAATCATCTTCTAGTTCTATAGGGTCAGGTTCCTGCTGTTGCTGTAAGGGACAGATTATTGTTCTAAAATCATTTTGCAGACCTCTAGCACTTTCCTGGACTCTTTTACAGTCATTTTTGTGCCGAAAAGTTCGGGTCCCCATTTAATTCAATGGGGTTCGGAGTAAAGTTTGGGTCAAGTTTGGTACCAAACCCCGACTTTTTTCCGAAATTCGGCCGAACCCACCGAACCCGAACATCCACGGGTTCGCTCAACTCTACTGAGGACATATAAATGTAAGATACTCTGGGTGATAGTAACATGTAGTTATTATCCATGCTGGGAGGAACACAATCAGACAAAAACATCTTACCAACAGGAAGAACTTCCAAGATGTCTGGGGACTGATTATTGACATGTTGATGTAACTCTGAATCAGAATCACAGTTTTTTTCCCTTTGCCGGTCGTCTTCTTGGGAGACTTAAACACCTGCTTCACTCCCTGTCTCTATTTCAGGGGTTTTTTTTCACCTGTTTCTCGCCCTTTCATGTCTGATTCTGGGAATGTATCACCTACTTCCCCCTCCTGGTCTTTGTCCCATATCCTGGGAGCCTCTGGAACTTTCTTTACTCTTGATGCATGAATCCAGGCTTGGGAGTCGGCTGTCAGCACTGTTCTGGTCCCTGCTGTTACCCCGATGGGTTCTCCCTACGAAGGATTAGTCATCTTATGCCTATGAAGTTCCTTCACCACCACTCAGTCTCCAGGTACAAATGGGTGTGTTGGTTTCTGGGATGGAAGTGGAAAAGAGAGTGACACATCACCATAGATTCCATTCAATGCTTTTATAAGATTCATTACATACTCTTCTTGAATCAACTCTAAATCACCAGGCATTATGACAGTAGGAACAGTGGTCCAAGGTGTGGGAAAGGGTCTTCCCATCAAAATCTCAAAAGGTGACAGTTTAGATATTTTATTGGGGTCATCCCTATCTCTGCTAATACAGCAGATAAATATGTCTCCCACTTAACATATCTCCCACCCGTGGACTTTCTCAACTTCTCTTTTATTGTCCTGTTCATTTTCTCTACCATCCCAGAGCTCTGAGGGTGATATGGAATGTGAAATTTCCACTCAATTGTAACTAGCTTTGGGACCATTTGCTTTACCTTTGAGGTGAAAGCCAGACCCTTGTCTGAATCTATGATCAGAGGACAACCCCATCTAGGAATAATCTCCTTACATAAGACCTTGGCCACTGTTCTAGCGTTGTTAGTGACAAAAGACTTCACCCACTTCGAAAACCTGTCCACGATTACTAACAGGTATTTACCTGTCCTTCCTCTTGGCATGTGAGTGAAATCTACCTGTAATTCCTGGAACGGTCCCTGTGGGGGTGGTAAATGTTCATGTTGGCCATATTTATTGCCAGTGGTGTAGTTTCTAAGGCAAATGAGGAATCTGCTTAGCTGATCCTGTACTCTAGCTTTAAGATTCTGTATGCAAAATCTTTTCTTGAGTTCCTGCGATGTCAATTGCTGTCCTCTGTGTCCTATACCATGAAATTGTGCAATCAGTATAGGTGCACTATGTTGAGGTATGCCTATTATTCCCTCATTTGTACTTAGGCCATATGAGTCTAATGACAATCCCTTCTTGTTTCAATACTCAACATCATCTTGTGTGGCAGTGTATTGTAGTTCCTTTAACAGTTGATGTTCTGGAAATGTGGGGGGGGGGGGTTAAATCATAGCCATGTACACACTAACTTGTTGTTCTAACAGTAACTGAGCAACCTTCTTTGCATCTCTGTCTGCCAATGCATTCACAAGAGCTACAAAATCATCTGATGTGGTATGTGCCTTGCATTTAATCAGTGCCATGGACCTTGGTTTATGTATTGCTTCCAGAAGATCATTAACTAGCGATGCATGTGATATACCTTTACCGTTTGCAGGGATGAAGCCTCGTCTCTGCCAAATCCTTCCCCAGTCATGTATGACTTCATGTGTGTATTTAGAACCAGTGTAAATGTTGACATCATGTCCCTCAAAAATCTGACATGCTCTTGTAAGTGCTATCAACTCAGCTGCTTGAGCTGAGTGAAATGGGAGGGGGGTTGCTTCAATTACTATGTCAGGGAGCTCAACAATGGCATATCCTGACATGTATGTGTTGTCATTAGGTCTAGAACAAGAACCATCCAAAAAATGTTAACAACTCCTGGTTGTGGATCTTCCATCATAACAGCCCTGGGTGTAGTGTCTTCATATATGACCTGTACACAATCATGTTCCGCTGGAGGAATGTCTGTTTCTGACTTTAAGCCTGATTTTATGGCATTTAAAATGGCAACTGGACCTGATGTTGGAGAAGAGTATTTAATGCTCAAATTTTGGGTACCAGTTAATATGACTTCATATCCACTTGCTCTTTGAACAGAAATGTGTTGTGTTGTTAAATTCTTTAGAACATTTAGTACATGATGTGTGGTATGCAGCACTGTATTATGGACCAGTGTTACTGACATTGATGCCTCTACGCCCATAGCACAAACAGCTAATGCTCTCAGACACACCATCATGCCCTGCACTGGAATTGGGAGTACTCTGGGAAAATATGCTACAGGACTCAAAGCCCCCCAGTATTCCTGTGTGACCAGCACAGCTAAAGTTTTACAGGTATCATGAGCAAATACATGGAAATCAACATTACATGATGGAAGGCCCAGAGAAGGGAGGAAACGTCTTTTGACAGGGGATATTGCTTAAAAAACACAAGGTTAGTATTAGACTTAAGCTTGGCTTTGTAAGTTGTACATGGAATGAAACCAATATCCAGTTTGTCTTTAGCCCACACTTTGGGATCAATCTCTGCCAAGTCATCCATTTCCTTTCCTATTAAGCAAAGAGGTGACTCCATGTGTAACCCTCCTTCCTCCAGGTTTAAGTTTTCCCATTCCCATTTCCCATTAAGTCCCTGCCTAACAAATTAACTGAACAACCAGGAATAATTCAGAAAGAGTGTGTGATAATATTTTCTCCATCCTTAATTATTTTTAATGGCAGTGTTTCAAATGTTGGTGTAAGTACCCCATTGATTCCCATCGAGGGTTTACAAAGGGACAGTATCCCTGAAATTCCCATAGAAGGATCATACTGCTCTAAGATGATGTCCAGGATTTCTTTAAAACAGGATTCACTAAGGCTTGACTGGGTAGCCCCCATATCAATTTGGGTATTGACCTCTACCCCCTCTATATTTAAAGAGGGGATAGGTGAATCTTGAAATCATGTGGGCATCTGGGGGAGCATGGGGATACTTCCTTCAGGGCAACCCTGTTGTGGTCTGTTGTGTTCCCACTGCAGTGGGTATATAACTTGGTGTTGCTGTGTTTGTTGTGTTTGTCCCTGTTGGTGCATAAGTCCCATTTGCTGTGGCATGTATCCCATTTGCTGTAGCATTTGGTTGTTTCCCATACCTTGTTGGTGTAAGTTGGGGCACTGCCTCTTCCAATGTCCTCTTAGACCACATGCAAAGCATTGGTTATCTCTGGGGCCAAAACCATTATTTCTGTTTCCAAAATCTCTGGACCTTCCTCCTTTTTCTCTTCCTTGTGTTCTCCTTCTAAAATGTCCTCTTTGATTACTTCCCCATTGTTCACCAAACTTTACGTTTTAAGCCTACTGTGGGGTTGCTTTTGGTTGTTTGGGAAAATCAAAAGAGCCTACTGCATCCTTCTCCATAACCTTTTTGTCAAATTCTTCAGCCATTTTGTCAACCCAGCCATCAATAAGCTGTCTTATAGCAAGAGAAACCTCTGGTTTAAAACTGTGCATAATAGCTTAAGTGTAAATAGTATTGGTTTTAACATTCCTAAAGTGCATAATGAAATCTGTGACAGACTCATTCATTCCCTGTTTGCAAACAATTGCAGCAGACAATGATTTTTTGTCTTTCCATAAACTTTTAATTTCCTCTTCCTGTTCCTCCCACATTTTAGTCAAAACTTCTGATTTACTTAAGGGATAGTCTGTAGCTTTTTTAGAAGGGTCCCATGCTCTCTGACCCTCTTTGTACAAAACTTATGTTTCTCCACTTTCAGCCCACATCCATATCATACTCAAGTATTCCATTAATGATCAGTCTATAATCCTCGATAGAACACTGTCTGCCCTTAGTTATTCTTTTTAGATAAACAATGGCAGCTGAAGGGTTGCGATGAGGATCAGGGATCCCCTTAATAATGTCATTTAATTCCTGACTCTCCATCGGGTTTAACACAATTTCATTACCCATATTTATGTACGGAATGATCCCTCCAGAGCTTGTGGTTGGGCAGCTACCATGGCTGTATTACCTGCAAGTGTTTTGGACTGTGTGCATTCTTCCTTTTTCTTATCCCTCCTTTCAGCTCTGCTTCTCCTTGCTGTCATTAGTGGTTGAATCTTTTCCTCACTGGTACTTATTTCAGTGACATCTTCTCCCTCACTATCCTATTCATCTATGTTCTTACCTTGATTGGTGGATTCCAATGTTTTTTTTTTTTCTTTTTAGAAGCATACGATTAGAGCCCGAGGCTCTAATTGGCTTCAAAAAAGGGAGGGCTCAGAGCACAGAGCACCGTGAGCCCACTCAGTTGTGTGACAATGGCAAATTAATTTTCGCTATTGTTTTCCTGATTCTCTTCCCAGCCAATCAGGAAGCAGGTCCTGAGTCCCAATTGGCCAAGAGGAGAAGCGATCCTATTGGCCGCCGAGGAGGAGACGCAGGGTGAAGCTGCCACCCGTCACCCGGAGGAAGTGCTGCCCATGACCTAGATGGGGTAAGTATGGGTGATCTGACTGACTGGGGGTGCGGTTGATCCAACCAACTGGGGGGTAGGGTGTCAGGTGGATTGATTGCTGCCCCCCCTAAAATATAGCACCACCTGCCACTACTGGTAAGTACAGTTCCTGTCCAAGTTGAGACAGGGTAAAGAAAAGGCATAATTGCTAAGGTGTTGAACTGAAATGTTGGTATCAGGTGAGAAGGAATGCAGCACTGTGAATTTGCCATGGTGGAGTGAGGTCCAAGCCAAGACTAGTGACAGCCAAGTGGAAAAACACCACATTGGTAGGCAAGATCAGAGTCAGAAAAAAGCAGAGGTCAGCAAAAAGTGGGCAACAGGACACGCATTCACTGGACAGAAGCGTGGTCAAAATTCCAAGCCATGGTCAGTAAAGAAGATAAACAGCAGACACGGGCAGACATGGGCAGACAAGGGCAACCCAAAAGCAGGTCAATTGGAAGCCAGTATAGTAACAGGATAAAGATCAGGATCACAGAAGCAAGGCTGAAGATCATTCAGCACGGAACTTGTGCAGTATTCAAGTTTAAAAAGCATGTTTGGGGGCAGTGGACTTACGCAAAAATCGGCTCATTCCAATATGGGTGCATATTGATGTATGTGCAGTCAACCTTCTAGGCCTGCTTATGTGCAAATGCATTAGCCTGACGGTGTGCACATTTATGTGTACCTACATTAGCTTGACAACTGACATTATATTCCAGATATGTTGGCAAATCTGAACATATAGAATATTGAGGAATTTGAAAGATGTTGATCATATGGAAAGAGTTATACATGGAGATATGGAAGAATAATACATTGGCAAATTCCATTATTCTGGATGCTAATATTGTGGGGCTTTAACCTCCCTGGCGGTAATCCCCAATGTGGCTCGAGGTTAATTTTCAGTGCCAAAAGCGATAACCCAGAGCCACACTCAGGATTACAGTATTAAATGCCTCCAATGTACCCTGTCCCTGCGATCCCGCGATGCCCTTTGGCGGTGTCCTCTGGTCTGATCATCCGCATGATGTATCAGGGTTTTGGGCTCAGGCTCCGGGTGGAGCCGGCAGGAAGTTCAAAAAGTAGTAAACACAAACACACATACAATACATAGTAATCTGTTGATTGCATTACTGTATCAAATGATTTCATCTCAGATTTGTCCCTAGTGCTTTGTCCAGTGCCCTGCCTGAACTTTTACTGTTCTTTCTGCCATCTCTTCTGCCTGGAAAACCGAGAGCATCCATGGCATCCAAAAAGAGTCCCTCTGTTAAAAGGACCTTCTAGAAGACAGCGACAGTGAATTAGAATCACTTTCAGAATGTAGCGATAGCGATTCATGGCGAAATTCGTCATCAGACACTGAAAGTGATGCCAGCTATTTAAATTCCGTTTACATATGCGGGCGCGACCTACGTATGCATTCGCTTCTGCAAGTGAGCACATGGGAACGGGGGCTCTTTTAATTATTTGTATTGGTTTTTTTTTTGTTTTTTTTCTATTTTAACGCTTTCTTTTTACTTTTTTTATCAGTTTTATTCCTATTACAAGGAATGTAAACATCCATTGTAATAGGAATAAAAAAAACTGTTCAAACCAGTGTCTAGTATTACAGTGACTAGTAATATTGCAGCCTTGTTTGGACAAATTTCAATGTTTTTGGTTTGATTACATTATTGAATACAATTTATTATTATATTGTTGTTTTTTTTGTAATTATTTATTATATTATAATTTTTGCTTTTGTGTTTCAATTGTGTTTCAATCGTGTTTGTATTATACCCAGGAAGTCTACCTAGACTCTTGTTTGGACAGATTTAAGTGAGTTAAACCTAATGGTCCGTACACACGATCCAAAACTTGGATGAAAAATTCAGCTTTCAAGGCGATCGTACGATAATCAGATCGTTAGTACAGAGCTTTGGAGAGCCGATCATGACAGTTCATCCGATTATATTCGATCAGACAAACACAAAAAATTTTCTTGTACGATACCAATTCGTACGATTTTCATTTAATCAGTAGAGTCGTCGTCCGAATATACAATACAAATACACATGGCATCACTTTCGATTTTTTATTCTGTCGTACGAGAATTTTCGTGACTTTAGTAAACTCTTCCGATTCGATCTGAGAATAGCATGCAAAAAAAACGGACGATCTGTCGTTCGATTTTCGTATTGTGTGTACGGGCCAGAAGGATTACAGGTCTACAATATAAAACAACAAATTTCAAAATGCAAAACAATGTACCACTTTGACATTGTAAATATTGACATAATCATACCGCCAGGGAGGTTAATGTGTCAGATTTCTACCATGTTCTTGCATGAATTTTACTCCTGTACAGAAAGGTGATACATTCTGTAAAAATGTAAAACAATTAGAAATATTCTTCTTAGGGGGATTAATAATATCCTCCCCCATGCTGAACACACAGCTTGTAAAAGAGGAAGTCATAAGACATGCAAAAATATTTGATTGATGCTACATTCCATTAAGAGATGGAACATATAAGACTCTTTAGATAAGAGGGATGACACACCACATTACCGATCTCGGTAAAGAGCTGCCATCGGCAGCTCTTTACCACGTGATCAGCCGTGACCAATCACAGCTGGTCACAGTGTAAACAGGAAGAGCCGTGAGCCGATTGGCGGCTCTCCTGACAGGGGGGGTCTGCGCTGATGGTTTATCAGTGCAGCCCCCCTAGGATCGCCACCCAGGACCACCAGGGAACCCACCAGGACCATCAGGGAATGCCAAACCAGGGACCACTAGGGAAGCCCACCCTGACCACCAGGGAGCCCACCCAAGACCACCAGGTAAGGGGCACAATGCCCAACAGGGATGGCACTCAGTACCAATCTTGGATGCCACCCAGGACCACCAGGGAATGCCTCAAAAAAGTACCATCTATCTTTGATGCCTATCAGTGCCCACCAGTGCCACCTATCAGTGCACATCAGTGCCACCTATCAGTGCCCATCAGTGCCACCTATGAGAGCTCATCAGTGCCACCTATGTATGCCCATCAGTGCCGCTTATCAGTGCAACCTATTAGTGCCTGTCTGTGCTGCTTATCAGTGCTGCCTATCAGTGCTGCATATATGTGCCTCATCAGTGCCCATCAGTGCCACCCCATCAATACCGCCTCATCAGTGCCACCTCATCAGTGCCAATAAGTACTGCCTCATCAGTGCCCATCAGTGTAGCCTCATCAGTGCCCATCAGTGATGGAGAAAACATATTTATTTACAAAGTTTTGTGACAGAAACAAAGAAAACTTTTTTTTTTCAAAAATTTTGGACTTTTTTGTTTGTAGCGCAAAAAATAAAAACCCCAGAGGTGATCAATTAGCACCAATTAGCACCAAAAGAAAGCTCTATTTGTGGGATAAAATGATAAAAAATTTGCATGACCGTGCAATTATCATTCATAATGTGACAGTGCTGAAAGCTGAAAATTGGTCTGGGCGGGAGGGGGGGGGGAGGGGGTAAGTGTCTGGTATTGAAGTGGTTAAAGGATAAGCTCACCTTTGCAAAATGTTCTATGTTCCACCCATTTTTAGGGTGTAATGTGTAACATGTTCCAGCATCTGCACCCTGCATGCCCAATACCCCCTCCCTGTGACAGTGGGAGGGGGATCTTCTTGCCGCACTCGCTCTCACAATTTAAAAAAAACATGCCCATGTGGGGGTCCATCCACACAGCTGTGTCATCCATTCACAGTTTCCTGTGAATGAATACCTGCAAACAATGTCAGTCATTATATATGGGGAATGCCCACGCCACAGTCTAATAGATTGTTCTCTAGCAGCTGCTGTTGGGATTTTTTAACCAAAGTAAAAAAGTTTTAATATATATATATTTCAAAGGACAGCGCTTACTTAGATATATAGTACTCCTGCTAGCTGGTATAGAGTTTAGGTTTACCAGCCTATAAATATATAAAGTGCACAATTTGTGAAAAGTGACATGTGCAATATGTACAAATCCTGTAAACAATAACTATGGTTCATATATGCAGATATGCCATAATATATAAATGTGATCCAATTTTTAGGTTGCACTTTATATATTTATAGGCTGGTAAACCTAAACTCTATACCAGCTAGCATGAGTACTATATATCTAAGCAAGTGCTGTCCTTTGAGATATATAAATGTCAGTCATTGCATGTGATAGCTTGTAGTTCGCAATGAACTACAAGGGTGCTGGTGAGTTCATTAATTCTTTCTGCTCTCGGGTAACGGCCTGCCCATATGATTTACGGGCAGACAGCTATCCTAAAACCATGCATGTAAAGCTCTATCCTCATTGTTCACAAACATCAAATATAGATAATGTCCTTTTAAATCTACAATGCACCACATGCAATTTATGTTTGAAATAAAGTCCCAAAAAAAAAAAAGTCATTTTTAAATTCAAAATAATAAATTGATAAAAAGTCCACAAAAGTGCTTGTGAAAACAAAAGATCCAAATTCTCTTGTGCCAGGATGCGAACAAACCAATCCAGCCACCACCACCAGAAAAGATAGCCAAACTACTTACCCTATAATCTGACCCCTATATCACAAGGATCTCAAAAAGTGTTTGCTGTTATGCCTCCAACCCATGCTCGTTCCTGCTCCAGACCCATTCAGAGGTCTTTCTCAGGATCTCATGGATAACTCTCAGGACCCACATGGATGATTTCCAGGGCATCTGACACCACAGGACTGTGGGACTGCAGGTATTCAACCACTCAAGCCACTACACCTCTTCCCGCATGGACCAGACAGCACACTGCACATAGTGTGATACTGTTTAACCACTTCAGCCCCGAAGGATTTACCCACTTCCTGACCAGGCCATTTTTTGTGATGCGGCACTGCATAGATTTAACTGACAATTGTGCGGTCGTGCGACATTGTACCCAAACTAAATGGATGTCATTTTTTCCCACAAATAGAGCTTTCTTTTGGTGATGTTTGATCACCTCTGCGTTTTTTATATATTGCGCTATAAACAAAAAAAGAGTGCCAGTTTTAAAAAAAAAACACAATGTTTTTTACTTTTTGCTATAATAAATATCCAAAAAAAATGGAAAAAAAAATTTCTTCCTCAGTTTAGGCCAATATATATTTTTCTACATATTTCTGGTAAAAAAATCCCAATTAGCATATATTGATTGGTTTGTGCAAAAGTTATTGCGTCTACAAAATAGGGGATAGATTTATGGCATTTTATTATAATTTTTTTTCACTAGTAATGGCAGTGATCTGCTTTTTTTATTGGGACTGTGACATTGCACCAGACAGATTGGACACTTTTTTGGGACCAGTGACATTTATACAGCGATCATTGCTATAAAAATGCACCGATTACTGTATAAATGACACTGGCAGGGAAAGGGTTAACAATAGGGGGTGATCAAAAGGTTAAGCGTGTTCCCTGGGAGGTGTTTATAACTGTATGGGGGCTGGGCTGACTGGAGGAGGAGAGAGATCTCTCTCTATTCCCCTGACAGAACGGGGATCTGCTTTGTTTACACTGGCAGATCCCTGTTCTGCCTCTCTCTGGATCGATTGCGGGTGGCTGGTGGACATCTAGTCCACCGGACCCGCTGGTTGGTTCCCCCACTAGTGAATGGGCACCTCTGGTGGCACACGCACACCCACACGATGGACGCACAATGACGGCGATTCACACAGCCAAGCCAACCTGCCGTAGTAAATCTGCAGCGGCTGGTCAGCAAGTGGTTAAAAACTGCTATTTAATCTTAGTGTATATGCTTTTAAAAAAAAAGTTTGCAAAATCAGCAAACATCAAAATAACACTTGCAATATAGAAAATAATGCCAGACACTGTGCCCCTCCCACTCGATGTGGCATTTTGTTACAAATAACCTCTTTAAGGAAAATGGAAGCACACGTCTGCAGGAGCAAAGTCGGCAGGAGTCTTAGATAGAATCCCTAATTAGCTGATTGCAATTGCAATGCTCTGCAGGCTCCTTAGAGAAAAAAAAACATTCACTTTTTTTGCCTGAAAAAAATGTGCATTTATTTATTTATTTATTTATTTAAAATGAGAACTTTAAACTATACAAAATGGTGAGAGGTCAGTATATTTTATACTTACATTGATAGTGAAGGTAAGGACAAATACCTTTGATGCAGAACTTAAAAATACTTTGACAGAGGCATTTTTCAAGTGGTTTTACAGTATATGATTTGCACTCGCAGAAAGAAAAACAGTCACACGTTGATTATGTGACAATCTGCTGAACTTAATTACATAAAAGCACAATAAAACTCACCACCTCAGGACCGTCCCCCCTTCCTGCCCAAGGTACATCAACTGAAGTCCTGGGCTTTGAGTGGGGATATCTGAATGATGCCTGCAGCTTCAGGCATCATCCAGATATCTTCTTTTTTGGCAGACGACTCCCTGCACTGTAAGAACAATCGCAGTGGCAGTTCAGCCGCTTGATCATTCTTACAGGTGGCGTGAGGGGATGTCCCTCCTCCCGTCACCCACTGGTGCTTTTAAATAAGGCAGCCGGGGAAGGAATCCACCAATGCCAAAAGTTAAGCATAGAGATTGCTGGGGACCAGATGGTCCCCGGCAATCTCTATGACCTTCAGAGGCCTGGGCACAACGTTATGGCGTCATGTCCGGCCCGGCGGAAGTAAACGTTGCCAGGAACTTGGCTGGAAAAGCCTAGATATTTTTTTTTCTTTTGATCTCAGTCTTTCCTGCCTGGAGGAGAGAAGTGGGGTCTTATAGACCTCACATCTCTCCATAAAGAGGACCTGTTATGCACTATTCCTATTACAAGGGATGTTTACTTTCCTTGTAATAGGAATAAAAGTGACCAAAAAACATTTTTTTAAAGGAAAAGTATAAAAAAAAATTCAAATAAAATAAACAATAAAAAAAAAAAAATGAAAGCATCCCTGTGCTCGAGCACAGAAGCAAATGCATACATATGTCATGCCCACATATGTAAACAGCATTCAAACCACACATGTGAACGTTAGGGTGGGAGCAACAATTCTAGCCCAAGACCTCGTCTGTAACGCTAAACAGGTAACCTGTAAAATGTTTTAAAACTTTGCCTATGGAGATTTTTGAGTACCAAAGTTTGGCGCTATTCCACGAGTGTGTGCAATTTTAAAGCATGACATGTGACATCTTTCACATTATACAAAACAATTGGGATACGTTTACTGTTTTGTTTTAATTCTTGAAACTTTTTTTTTCTAAAAAAAATGCATTTGAAAAATCGCTGCCCATATACCGTGTGACATAAAAAGTTTCCATGACTGCCATTTTTTCCCTAGGGTCTGTGCTAAAAAAACATATATAAGGTTTGGGGGTTCTGAGTAATTTTCTAGAAAAAAAATGATGATTTTTATATGTAGGAACGAAGTGCCAGAATTGGTCCGGATAGAAAGTGGTTAACGCATTTCAGGGCTTAGTCACAGATAGCAATGATTTTCACTTATTTATATTTGCATATTACAGTGTTTGTTTGTTTTTTTTTTGTTTTTTTTTTATTGGTATTGAACATTCAATAAGGATTTTCTGCTTTTGATTTTTTTGCAGGTATCTTTTATCTAGATATTATTTAAATAAAATCCCTGGGGTTGCTTTACTAAAATGGGAGAGTGCAAAATCTGATGCTGTGCATAATAGCCAATCAGTTTCTAACTTCAGGTTGTTCAATTAAGTTTTGTCAAAAAAAGGCTGGAAGCTGATCTGTCTGATTTAGGCCTCATGCACACAGGCCATTTTTTGATTGTTTTACAGCAGCTGTTTTTAGCTGCACACATTTTTTCTACAGTCAATAAACCCTCCATCATGTTATCCTATGTATTCATGCACACATAGGCTGTTATCAACTGCTTTTAGCAGTGCCATTTTTGAGCTGTAAAAAAAACCCAAGACCAGTTGGTTCTGAGAGACGTTTTTCAGCTGTAAAAACGTTCCAACGCTCAAAAATGCTCAAAAACGTGGCTAAACACCGATCCCCAAAGTTTTTGGACATTTTACAACTTAAGAAAAAAAAACCTTCTGGCCCTTTAACCACTTCAGATCCAAGCTATAGCCGATTGATGGCTACATCGTGGATCTGAATTGCTGGAAGGCCGTCAATAGACGTACTCCCCTATTGTGCGCTCCAGGCATGCTCTCACCGCCGCACGCCACGTGAGTGTGCCCGCGGGTCAGGGGGACTCGATGTCCACCGGAGACCCACGATCCATTCACAGAGAGCCAGAATGGGGAACCGCCAATGTAAACACTGCGGTTCCCCGCTCTGTGAGGGGGGCAGGACAGATCTACTAATCCCTGTCATCGGGATCAGGTAGATCTGTTATGTCCCTGTCAGCCCTGCTCCCACACAGTTAGAACACATACAGGGAACACATTTAACCACTTCACTGCCCCCTTAGTGTTAACCCCTTCACTGGCAATGACATTTATACAGTAACCAGTGTCTATTTTTTAGCGCTGAGCGCTGTATAAATGTCATTGGTCCCAAAAAAGTGTCAAAAACATCAGACATGTCCGCCGCAATATCGCAGTAAAAAAAAAATCACAGATCGCCGCCATTACCAGTAAAAAATAAAATAAATAATAAAAATGCCATAAGCCAATGCCCATAGTTTGTAGGCATTACATCTTTTGCGCAACCCAATCAAAATACGCTTGTTGCAAAATTTTTTTTATCAAAAATATGTAGAAGAATAAATATCCGTCTAAACTGATGAATACTTTTTTTATTTTTGGATATATATATATGGTAAAAAATATTGTTCTTTTTTCAAAATCGTCGCTCTTTGTTTGTTTATAGTGCAAAAAATAAAAACGGCAGAGGTAATCAAATACCACCAAAAGAAAGCTCTATTTGTGGGAAAAAAAGGACATCAATTTTGTTTGGGTACAATGCCACACGACCGCGCAATTGTCATTCAAAGAGCGACAGGGCTGAAAACTGAAAATTGGTCTGGGCAGGAGGGGGGTTTAAGTGCCCAGTAAGCACGTGGTTAAAAACATAGAAAAACTGTGCAAAAATGCTAGTAATATAATGCTAATAATAGCTGAAAAAGTCACTGGTAGCCTACTGATGTTTGTAGGACATTTTTTTTAACGTTCTGAGTGCATGAACCCTTATAGTTAACACTTTTAAGATTGCATATACCTTTAAAAATCTCACATGCGTTTTGAATGCTGTAGGACAAATTGTACTAAAGTAACAATGATGTACCAAGGTAACTATTGTTATAGCATAGACGGGTACGTTCAGAAAAATGTATCAGAGCCATAGGCTAATTATGAAAATGAGAACATTTTACAAGTATCTAGTAGCTAAAATACCTACATAGAAAAAAAAACTGTTTGTATTTTAAAGTGAAATATACTGTTTGGGTTTGAGAATTTTATATTGTGGACCTTGTCCAGGCTTCCACACCTCTCATAAGGGCTTCATAAAGGGTTACTTTGTTTAGCTGATAGACTTGGATGAATAATTGGAGGGGTATTAAAAAGGTTAAATATTTTTTTTTTTTTTTTTACTATTAGACACTTTAAAAATGATTCCCATATATGTGTCATCAGATGACTTGTATTTTCCACTGAAAAAATATCCCAACCATATATTAGATTTTGAGCAGACCAATGCATGTCTTCCCTGGGGGTCCTGTCTGGTATTATAGAGTGCTATTATTACTTCACAACATGCCTCCGTAAGACAAGTTATAATGGCTACCTTGTTCCTTATTGATCTCATGCTGTAGAATTTTAAATGGGTAGGACCAAAAAATATAAATAATGTCTTCTTCCGGTAGAGACCTGCATTATGCTAAGTTTAGCATTGGAAGAGTTAAATGATCTGGTTTTATGCTTTCAATATTTTATTCATTAAATGTCTTGTACACATATAAAAATGTATTTTATTTAAGCATTATTTCAAATTATGATACTGTATACAGCCATAAATAGTAAATAGCTAAACATATGCTATATCACTAGTAATAGTTATTTTAAATGTACTGGTTATATTTCTCCAGATATTTTATGTGTATGGATAGGCACATTTTAAATGTATTCATCTTTTTTAAAGATACCAGCTAATGTAACCTACCAGGGATATCATACAGGATTTATATCATACAGGATTTATATTGCACCAACAGTATGTGCAGCACTTTACAAAATGAAGGCAGACAGTACAGTTACATCACAATTTGGTACAAGAGGAATCAGAGGGCCCTGCTCATTTAAGAGGGAGGGTCAATTGATACAAAATGTAATAGCTGTGGGGGATGAGTTGATGTAGAAAGTAAAACAGTGTATTAGTTAGAAGCAGGATAGGCTTCTTTAAAAAGGAGGGTTTTCAGGGATCGTCTAAAGATGGATAGCTTAGGAGACAGTCGGACTGATTGGGGTAGGGAGTTCCAAAGGATGGGAGAAGCTCTGGAGAAATCCTGGAGGTGAGCATGGAGGAGGTGGCAAGTGAGCTAGAGAGCAGGAGGTCTTGGGATGACCGAAGAGAGCGGCTTGGTTGGTATTTTGAGACTAGGTTAGTGATGTAGTTGGAGGCAGAGTTGTGGATGGCTTTGTAAATTATTGTTAGTACTTTGAACTTTATTCGTTGGGTGAGTGGAAGCCAGTGGAGGAATTGGCAGAGAGGGTGGAGGACACTGAGCAGTTGGTAAGGTGGATGATTCTTGCAGCAGCATTCATTATGGACTGAAGGGGGATAGTGTATTTAAAGGTAATCCAATAAGGAGAGAGTTGCAGTAGTCAAGGTGAGAGATGATCAGAGAGTGAATTAGAAGCTTGGTGGTGTCATTGGTTAAAAAGGGGAGTATTCTAGAGATGTTGCAGCGGCTAAGGTGGCATGATTTGGACAGGGATTGGATGTGGTCCTGAAAGGGGAGTTAAGAGTTCAGGGTTACCCCTAGCATCCTGGCATGTGGGGACAGACTAATAGTGATGCCATTGATCTTAACAGAGAAGTCAGGGGAAGGGGCATGTGGGGGAGGAAATATCATGAGCTCAGGTTTAGATAGATTCAGTTTGAGGAAGTGGTGTGACATCCAGGCTGATAGGTCTGTTAGTAAAGCAGTGATGTTTGAAGATGGAGACTGATTGGGTGAGATGAGGGGTAGAGAGATAGATTAGGGTGTCATTGGCATATAAATGATAGCGGAAGCCATGGGAGGCTGACCCAGGGAGGAAGTGTATATCGAGAATAGTAGGGGCCCAAGGACAGAACCTTGGGGGACCCCAATGGTAAGAGGGGTTGGAGAGGAGGAAGTGGAGTTGTAAGTGACATTGAAGGTGCTGTGAGATAGGTAAGATTCAAACCAACGGAGAGCACAGCCATAGAGACCAAGCAAATTGAGTTTTTGAGGAGGAGGGGGGATCAACTGTGTCAAAAGCAGCCAAGAGGTCCAAGAGTTAGAGTACAGAATAATGACCGATGGTTTTAGCTGTTAGTAAGTTGTTTGTGAGTTTTAGGAGAGCAGTTTCTGTGGAGTGCTGTGGACAAAATCCAGACTAAAGGGGATCAAGAAGGTTATTCTTAGTGAGGTTGTCACTCAGTTGTTTGTAGACTAAACGTTCAAGGAGTTTGGAGGCAAAAGGGAGCAAGGAGATGGGTCTTAAGATTGTTAAGGTTGGTGGGGTCCAGCGCAGCCATTTTTGTTATGGGAGTAACAAGTGCATGTTTTAGAGTGTTGGGGAAAATGCCAGTAGAGAGGGAGAGGTTGAAGATATGCGTTAAAGAGTGTAGGATAGAGTCAGAGGGTGACCGTAGTATTTGAGAAGGAACAGGGTACAGGACTCAGAAGGTTAGGTGAGCGTTAGAAAGAAGTTTAGTGATATTATAGGATAGGATAGTAACATAAATTAGTTCAAATGGGTTAAAGATACATAATTGTCAAAAATTGACAATTAAAGTGGCCCTGTGTCAATTTTAACACCCCAAACCAAAGGGATTCCTGCAAAGAAAGGGGTAATATTTTACTGTCATCACAAGTTATTTTCTTGTGTTAATCTTCAAAGTTCTTGATCCCTTGCTGTACTTTGTGGATCCTTTCTCCGGGCCTCTACATCACAACTGAAGACATCAGAGTTTACCTGCATGGGGTGGGGAATTAGATATTAACCCTTTTCTATGTAGACATGGCCTTGGTTATGAATTTAATACAGTGACATTCACAGGAGCCAAGCGAAGTGGAGCGGGAGTGTAGTACCAGTAGAAAGATGTTTTAAATGCCATTTCCCAATGATTTACACAATGGATAACTTTGTGTATAGATCGAATGGCTTTAAGCCATTGAGGAGTGGTGAAAGACCTTTTTAGGACTGCTTCTCATTTCAACATCAGATTTTAGTACATTATATTTTGTTTGGAAGTAAGTTATAGAACAGGGAGATGCCTTTACTGTTTTCCATGATGTATAAAACTGCCATATTCTTAGGTGTGTAGTAGGCACAATGAGAGGGTGTGTGGAAAGGAAGTGAAGCTTACATTCCTCCACCACATACTGTATGCTCTTAGGGTAAATTGTTCACAGAGGTCAAGCCGTGTGTAAGTAAATGTTCAACCAACAGATGAGGAATTAGGGATTCAAATATAGTAATGGTTAACCATATACTGTATCTGTGTTATTTAGGTGGCATCCAGGCTACAAGAGAAGCTTGGGTCATTAGCAGTAGGATTTTTAGCTCTGTAGTTGCCATAGGTCTGCTAGAAGAAATTAGAGTAGGTCTGGGGCAGGCACCAGGGCCATTTCAATATCCATCCATAAAATATTGTTTAAGGGATAAAACCAGTATTTCAGTTGGTCGAGCTTCATCTCCAACACTCCTATGATTAGTTGGCTATCAGAGCATCTAGATTTTTTGTTTTTCCACAGGTATTTATTTAATAAAGAATTGAGTGTTCTTATATAGGAAACTTTCAGAGAGATTTGTAGTGTTTGGAATAGGTATAGAATTTGAGAGAGTATCATAATTTTGAAAGAGCTAGCCTTCCAGACCAGAAGAAAGAAGAAGTCCAGAAGAAAGTTCAAATTATGATAGGCGGCTAAGCTCATTAGCTATTTTGTCAATTAGGGGTTTGTACAGTGGTTGGAATTGGCTAGAGTGGACGTATTAGACGTCAAAGTGATACCAAGATAAGGCATGCCGTTATCACTCCATAAATATGTAAGTGTGCATTGTAAAAACACTTTGGTGCTCTCAGGAATTCTTAAGTCTAAAATCAGAGACTTGGTGTAATTTACTTTGTAGTAGGATAAGCTACTGAATCTGTTTAGGACTTAATGGGCACACAGTATGGATGTTTAGGGATTTGGGAGAATTAGAATTTCATCACCAGCAAATAAATTCATTTTGTGCTGTTTGGAAATAAATTTAAATAAAAAAATGGAAGGATGTGACTGATTGGCTTTGGCTAATGGTTTGGTCGTGAGATTGAAGATGAAGGGAGAAAGTGGACATCCCTGTGTGCCATTGGTTATATTGAACTGCTGCTAAATTATTTATTAGTCACTCTCCCATTGCAAGAGAGTTAAGAAAGTATAACTTAAGGCAAAACTTGTATTTTAGTTTTGGATAGAGTGGAGAGGGATTAGAACATCTGTCACTTTTTATTGCTGTCTGTGCCCCCATTAAGGAGATTTACACTCTCTATTTGTCCTGCTCACCATTATCATTGAAAGTGAAATTAAAAGAAAACCCCAAATTTTGGATTGTCCCCAGAAAAGTAATAGAGGGGAAATCTTCCCAATGGGAAGCACACATTTTGGTGACCTGGGGGTCCCCAAGGAATTCCCTTAACTTGCTGGGATTTCCTCTGACTTCCTATTCGGCTATGGGACAGGAAGTAAAGGTAAATCTCTGCAATGAGACACAGATGGTGAAAACAAATCTGACATGGGTTATAGCCCTCCCTTGCTCTTTCCAAAATTATAAAAAAAATGTTGCCTATAGTTCTAATTTAAGTAAATGTAAACAACTCTTTATTTTAACACAGTGTATTGATTTTCCTTTAGATAGCCATAGAGGGATGGTCAGACATGCAGGTATGACTTAACTGCCTGATGAACTGTGCAGTAACCTGCCCTTCCATGAACACAAATATTACAGTTTATGAAAATTAAAAAGAGGTAGGGATGAAATGAGAGGAATGCAGACATTATGATAAACTCATGCTTAGTAGTCTAAACGGGTACAGCATCTAGCCAAGTCTGAATATGGGACCTAAATATTACATTACACAAAACAGGTGTGCATATCCCTTTATATATATAGTGTGAATAAATAAATAAATAACAAATTCATACTGTATATATACAATCTGCACAAAAAAGTGCCACTCAGGCCACACTATGTGCTTAATATTAATCAAATATATCCTAAGCGTGCATATCCCTTTAGATTCATAATGCAAAAGAAACAAAAAAAGATTCTTGAAAACACATGTCTTGTCTTTATAATAAAACACCTCATATGTTAAAGGACAAGTTCAGAAAAAAAATAAAATAAATGCACTTTTTTTTGCAGGTAAACAAAATGTGCATTTAATTATTTATTTATTGGTGCCTGTAAGGCATTGCACCAGGACACTGTGAATGAGTGACCATGTTTTTTAAAATTGTGACAGCTAGTGGGGATAAAAGAAGATCCCCGCTAGCTGTCAGATCGGGTAATCTGGGAGGTGCGAGGGCCGGTCTGTTCATAAAATGTTACACCCTGAATATGGGTGTAATATGTAACATGGAGTGCCACAAGTTACCACCATGATACAATAGGGTACCTTCATCCTATATTTGTGAAGAGGAGAGGGGGGAGTAGTGGGGAGGCTGAAAATTGACTTTTTTGATTTTTCTAGTGTCACCATGACAAGAAACAATTAGAGCCATGATCTCTGCCCTGTGTCTATTTTTAACCTGTATATTTTAAAAAATGATGTTTGTAATAAACATTCATACTTTTATGCTAAAGTCTGTATCTTAACTGTGTACGGTACCATCAAAGTCCATTTTCAGCCTCCCCTCTACCCCCCTCTTCTCCTCGTAACATGTAACATGTTACAAAGGTGAACTTATTCTTTAAGTTCTACAATAAGTGTAAGTATAATAAAACTATGGAGGCTCATTTAGGGTAGGCTGCTTTTCTTGATTATGCCTGTTTAGGGAAAACGCACTATGCAGAGCTGTTTCTGTGATATCATCGCATACGCCAGCGGGTCCTGTGGCAGTGCTTGGATTTGTGTATGCCACTTGCTTACTATATAAGTGCAATACTCTTTTATGAAATGTGGTTTTAATTTTACTGCACCATTAGGCTTCTCCTGAGATTTATCTATTGATGGTTTTGCTGAGAGTGGTACAAAATGAAGTGTCAAGTTCTGAATATCTTTGTGCGGGGGTACAAGTGTTGCAGCCAGAGAGTGGAGTCACCTGCTTTGTTGCAGATAAAGCACATTTGATCTCCCTTTGTTGAGATCTTACCATCTGGTAAGAGGCTTTGCATGGGAATAGCACCTGAACAGTGAAGCACCTGTACCACAATATTGACTGTCACTATGAGGAGGGCTGTTGTTAGAACTGGAGGTTCAGTGTGGTGAGCTTTTTCTACTTAAGACTCTGATAACCTGCAATGGGAGCATAAAAATGGATCCTATGGGCATACAGGATAAGCTGTGATACATGATAATGTCTGGTGAGTGCATAGAGGTGGAAGATTGCTGCACTTCTGGTGATAGAGTGAAAGTTCTCTTCATTTTGGAATATTAATTCTCTGAACCCTGAGAAGATTTACAGATGTGAATTCAGGACTCTATGAATTAATGGACTATTTTTTGGCGCACTTAGCACCTTTAATCTGTTTATGCACTATATGTTATAAATTTTATGTATTACATATATAGTTATATAGAAGGTAAGGTTGAATAAAGACAATAGTTCATCCAGTTCAACCTGTGAGGTGCACGTGTGTCAGTGTCTATAATTATTTCCCATATTCCTGTATGTTATGTTCTTTAAGATGCACATCCAAGAGTCTCTTAAAATATCCCTACTCCTTGCTGCCACAACCAATTGTGGAAAAGAGTTCCACATCCTTATTGCCCTGACAGAGAAAACCCCTTGCGCAGTTTAAGGTTAAACCGCTTCTCCTCCATTCTCATTGTGTGGCCCCGAGTCTTCTTACACTCCTTGAGTCTGAATCATTTTTTCCTATGCTGGGATCACCATTGACGTATTTGTAAATCGCTATCATATCTCCTCTCAAGTGTTGTTTCTCCAGCAAGAATAAATTCAGTGTTTTCAGTTGTTCCTCATAATTGAGGTCCTCCAGTCCCTTTATTAGTTTCATTGCCCTTCTTTGGACTCTCTCCAGTTCCAGCATATGCCTTCTGAGGACAAGTGACCAGAACAGGACAAAGTACTCCAGACTGGTCTAACCAGAGTTTTATAAAGTGGAAGGATTATCATTTTATCTCTGGAGTATATCCCTTTTTAATGCATTCTAATATTTTGTCAGCTTTGGTAGCTGCAGCTTGACATTGCATGCTATTACTCAACCTGTCATCTACTAGGATCCCCAGATCTTTCTCCAACCTTGATTCTCCAAGTGGTTGTCTCCCTAGTGAGTAGTTTGCATTTATGTTTTTTGCCCCCAAGTGGATTACTTTACATTTCTCCACATTAAATTTCATTTTCTATGTATTTGCCCAAATCTATTATTTTGTTCAGGTCTTTCTGTAAAATTTCTATATCCTGAAGTGAAGTTATTGCCCTGTTTAATTTTGTGTGGTCCATAAAAACTGAGATTGAGCTATTTATCCAATCCTCTATATCATGTATGAATAAATTGAATAGAATTGGTCCCAAAACAGGACCTTGGGGAACCCCACTTACCTCTCCAGACCATTCTGACTCCCGGTTTTTATCTCCACCCTTTGGACACGCCCCTGTAACCAGTTTTTTTATCCAAGAACAAACCTTATGGGGGTCTGTATCGAATGCTTTTGCAAAATCCAGGTACAATAAATCCACAGGCCTTCCCCTGTCTAGATAGCAGCTCACTTCCTTGCAGAATGTTAACAGATTGGTCTGGCATGAATGATCTTTAGTAAACCCATGCTGATAACTACTAATGACACTTTTTTCTTCAGTACATTTTGGGATATAGTCCCTTATCATCCCCTCCACTAATTTACCTACTATTGATGGTAGGCTGACTGGCCTATAGTTTCCAGCATTTTAATAGAGAAAATTGAGTACTGTCTGTGATACTTTTTTTATTTGCACTAACATACAATTTTTCAGGACAATTTTTTTCGGGTATGTCCCCTACTTCAAGGTCCAAGCAGTACTCATTCACAACAGTTTTAGCTGAATGCTAAAACAAGAAAAAAAGATTTAAAAAATCTGAGGTAAAGGAAAAAAAGAAGGGAAAACAAACACAAATCAATGTATAAGGCAAATGGTAAAGAAGCTAGCTGCAGGATCAGTGAGATAGTTAGACAGGACAGGCAGAGCTATAGACTGGGGGAGGGGGGGGGGTGACAGTCACAAGTTTCAGAAAATTTGTATCTATATCCAAAAGAGTGAGTAATAAGATTTCAAAATGTTGGGGGAGACACTGACAGTGGGGGGGGGGAGGGGGTCAGATATCGAGACGGACAGGACAGATTGATAGAGTGACTAGGACGTCGATCGAAGAAATGGTAAACGGAATATGTAACTAAACACAAACAAAAGGGAAGAAAAAAAGGAAATGGAGTCTAAAAAATTTAGAAAAAAAGAACAAAATCGTAAGTCGATTTTGACAACACTTACTCATGACGAACCTGGAACTTCATCCCCTGTATGGGCTTTTTTTAACAGGACTTTTTAACATACAATCACGTTTATTTTTTTCATAGTGTCTGTCATGAGTTAAAAGAGATAAT
>BLSH010063685.1:746041-757846 GCA_018402905.1 Glandirana rugosa
CCCTGCCCCCCCCCCCCGAACACAGTGAGACACAGTATGAACACAGTATGACGGCGTTTTGCATTACAGAGCCACTTTGTCGCCGTCAATTGCCGATCAGCGGTCGGCAAGCGGTTAAAGTGGTTGTAAAGTCACATCTATTATATTATTTTATCCTCTCTGTTTTAGAAACATATTAAATGCAGTGTGTGTTTTTTTTAAGATTATAAAGCTTAATACTTTCTTTGCCCAGCTCTGCTGTGTGGACAAATGTCCTCTCTCTGTTCTCCAGCACACATTTGTATTAGTAGTTGTATGGTATTTTCGTTTTAATTTCCCTTTACAAAGATCAGCTTCAGAAAATTGTACTCTGTGCGGGGTGGTGCTCGGGCAAATATGTCTCATGTATGCTGTTTTCATGTACTAAATATTTTTTTTAATTTAGCATGCATGTCAAACCTAGTTACTATGTTTTACCGTTTCATTATCCGACAAAGTCAGGGTGGGTAGGGATGGTCGGGGGTTCTCCTCCCAGCTTTGTCTATCCGCACTCCCAATTAGGCCAGCGCTCAATCCCCCAGCCGTGTGCTGGAGAGTGTGCAAGCAATATTTTGCTACCACTTTAGTATCCTGAGGTTGTGCTCCTTTGTAGATACCTCAGTTTTTCTTCTATTTTGTTTGTGTCTTATCTACACTCTTGTACCCTCTTTGCAGGTGCTCTGTCCTTTTCCTTTATTCTGTGCTATTTCATTATATTCTCCCCTTCTCCCATCCTGTCTCTGCTCCCCCCCCCCCCCGATTATGGATGTTATCAATGTGACCTTGCTTGAAGCTAAGGGACTCAATGTACCTGAGAAATGACAAATGCTCTTACAGGACTTACATCGTCTTAAATCAGATGTCGCTTTTGTACAAGAGATCCACTTTAGAGACCACAAATTGCCATACTTAAGAACAAATCCTTCCCGATGGCATATCATTCTACCAATTTGATCGCAAAGGCACGAGGGGTGTCTATCCTCATATCAAGTAGGGTGCCCTTGACATGCCTGGAGAACTTTACAGATCCTGAGGGTTGTTTCCTGTTCTTAAAAGGCATGGTTGGCGGTGTCAGGGTAACTTTGGCAAATCTCTATGTCCCTAATAACCATCAGGATCTCTTCATTAGCAAGACTTTGGACAGACTAGCTGAGTTCACTAAGGGTCAACTGATTCTCTGGGTAGAATTTAATGTCCCCTTGATTCCCTCCAAAGATACTTCCTCAGGATTCTGCTCAGTTCCTCCTGGCTCCCGTAAACGCATTGCACAGTCCCTGCATAAAGCCCAATTGGTGGATGTGTGGTGCCTTTTACACCCAACTGAGAGTGAATTCACTTTTTATTCCCTACCAACAAACTATACTCGCAAATAGACTTTTTTCTGATTCCTCATACTTAACTAAACGCAGTGCGAGCATCCACTATAGGCTTCATTACATGGTCCGATAATTCCTCGGTGTTCTTGTCCTACGCTCTCACTAAAATCCTTACATCCAAAATCAACAGATGAAGGCTTAATGAGAGCCTCCTGCAAGACAAGGAGGTACTCAGTGAAGTCACCAGAGAACTAGACTTTTATTTCCAAACTAACGATACGTCGGAATGTGATCCCGGTATTATCTCTGAGGCACACAAAGCAAGAATACAAAGCATACATCACAGTTAACAACACTACTGTTACAGTTCAAGGCCAAGGCAGCAATGCAGGTTTGTCACAAAGTATCTCATGAGGTAAATGCGATAAAATGTTAGCTAGGTTCCTTAGGGAGCAGAAGTTGGCGACTTACATATCATTCATCATACCGCTGACTGGACAAAAAGTCACAATGCCCAAACATATTGCTCAGGAATTCAAGGGTTTTATGCTTCTTTGTACAAGCTGCATAACGTGACCCCATTGCAAGAACGTATAAATACATACTTATCCTCCTCCAAAATGCCCCAATTACCTACTGAGGCTAGCGAGGCTCTAAAAGATCCCATCCCACTGGTTGAACTTCAAGGGGCCACTAAACCAGGGAAGGCACCAGGCCAGGTGGTCTCACCATACACTACTATAAAACCCTTTTGCCTTCCCTCTGTTCATTCATGGTCAGATTGTTTAATGCAGTGGGCTCTGGCTACTCCTTCGCTGTGGACACCTTACAGGCTCATATATCGGTTATCTCTAAGAAGGGCAATGATCTAACTACATGTGGGAGTTATAGGCCGATTTCATTACTAAACGTAGACCTCAAACTCTTCACTAAGATCTTAGCCACTAGAATTCAACAACACTTACCGCAATTGATCCATCTACACCAAGTAGGTTTTGTGCCATCCTGTGAAGCCAGGGATAATACAATTAAAGTCCATATAGCTAACACCACCCAAACCGAATGCGTATTCCTGGACATGAATACAGAGAGGGCCTTTGACAGGGTGAACTGGAACTTTGTGTTGTCTGTCCTGCATTATGCAGGGTTTGGACACAACATGCTCAATTGGGTTTCTACAATTTACACCAATCCTTCAGCTCAGGTCAGAGCCAATGGGGTTTTATTGGACCCTTTTAAGATCACAAACGGGACACGCCAGGGTTGCCCCTTGTCTCCCCTATTCTTCGTCCTGTCACTAGAGCCTTTTTTATGCACAATACGCCTGAATCCGGATGTTACCAGAATAGATGTCGGGGGCAACCAGCAGAAAGTCTCGGTATACGCAAATGACATGTTGTTTTCTCTTACAACCCCTTCAATTTCACTTCCGAACCTTCTGAGAGAATTTGAGAGATACGGAGCCCTGTCCAAATCCGAAGCAATGGGGATTGGCCTTCTGCAGTCCCTTCTGTCACAACGAGCAAGTATTAAACTGAAATGGACAAACTCTGTGCTGAAATATTTAGGAACTTTTATCCCCCTAAAGCCTCACAGATATTCAACCTGAATTTCCTGAAACAAGTCAGAGATCTGCTAAACAAATGGAACACCGGCCTAACACTCGTGGTTTGGCCACTGCAATATTCTCAAAATGAGTATCCTTCCCAAATTCCCTTACCTCCTACAAGCCTTACCAATCTTTATCCCTTCTAACTACTTCAAATAGGTACAATCAGTATTTTTTTTATTTTATATGGATACACAAACAACCACCACTAAACAGAAGTCATCTCATTTTGTCTAAACAATATGGGGGTTTGGCGGTACCTGGCGTACAGAAATATTATCAGGCAGTACATCTGAGTAGACTTATGGACTGGAATAGACATCGAGACACCAAGCTATGGTCTGAAATGGAACATGCCAAAAGTGACATATCTCTCTGTAGAGCACCCTGGTGCTAGGAATGACTATCCAAACAGGTGAAACGCCACCCCCTTATCGAACAGATTACATGACTCTGCTCTATATTGTTATTGTTTACTCAATCATCTCTTTCCTCCCCGAACTCACCACCCTTTCCGATAATAAGGAACCCACTTTTTACACCGGGTTATCAGGTCATGCACTTTCAAACTCTGATAAACTCTGCATGCTTCAGGCTTATCACTTCTTAATAGATGGGTGCTGACCATCGATTTTTTACCTCAAACCACTTTCAACTGACTCACTTTCTTAGATCCCTTCCGCCCCTGGGCAATTTTTGTCAATCGCTCACAAGTCTGGAGGAAAATTGCTCAGAGAGGGGCACGATGCCACATGTACTCTTGACCATTTACAAAATGTTGATCACACCCCCAGAGACCCATTTGCTATGGTGTTTTAGGAACTGAAAGCAGGGCCTGAACCATACGTTTGGATTGCAACAGAGGCAGCATATCCTCCGCTTTACATATAAATCCTCCATATGTACAAGAACACAGGAAACTAACTTTAAAATCTTAAGCAGATGGTATGAGACTACACAAAGCTTTTCCCTCAAACTCTGACTGATGCTGGAGATGTCAGGAGGAACAGGGAACACTTTTACACATCTTCTGGTCTTACCCCAAGCTAGAACAAGTTTGCAAAGAGGTCCATCCCATTGTCTAAAAATTTACCAATCGGTCGATCCCTGACAACCCAGTTTTCTTCTTCCTTCATGCCTCCAATACTCATGAGGAAGTCTACAAAAAAAGATAGTTCGCCATCTCCTTGAAGCCCCCAAGGCTTGTATTCCCCTGAAATGGAAATGTCCACATCCCTGACCATTGGTCTATGGCTCAATAAAGTGGAATAAATTAATAAAATGGAAGATCTTGTTCTCTCGCCACGCCACCAACAGGAGTGCTACTCCAAAACTTGAACGTTATGGAACATGTTTGTCTTCTCTGATGAGGGCCAGGCCCTCTTTGAATGCAACACCGTAGATTAACTATGTTCAGTTATACCTGTAAATAGAATGAGTACTCCAGAGGTACTGTGCATGGAACTCATATATGACCTTTGCGATTAGCGTATTCGCATCTGTACATCTTTATTCCATGCCCTACCAGTCCCCCCCTTTTCCCGCATTCCCGCATTCCCCCGTCTCCCTCTCTTTTCTTTCCTTCTCTTTTTCTACTCCTTTCTTCTTCCTTTCTCTATAACTTCTTGTTATAGTCTATTCCTACTACAGAAAATTTGGAAAATGATTTCGCTCTACATAGCAAATTATTCCCTGGCTATGATTTACCTCAAGAGTGATCAACAAATTTTGTACATTCTAGGGCCAGGAATGTCTGTTGTAATGTGGGTGTTGGCATGCATAATGCCTGATATTCTATGTTCTTGCTTTTGCAATGTCAATGTTTTGTGTTGTGCTGTATACCCTTATGTCTATGTAATGTTTTGAGGTCGTGGTTCGCGACCTTTGACTAAATAAAAGATTTGAAAAAAAAGTATGTAATAGATGTTACTTTACCCTTTGCCAAATGGGAGGAGTAGCTGCAGCAGAATACTCAATTGAGGCAGGAGGAGAGGGGAGTGGTGGGGAAGAGATAGGCTTCACAGCTCACACTCAGACCACAGAAAAGGCAGGGAGAGAGGGAGGGGGAGATGCAGAGATGCTGAATACACAGCAGGATGATGAAGCCATGTAACAGCCATGTACCCTGACCACACTATCAGGGATCAGTAGCCATGATAAGTGTGGTCAGTACACACAGAGGAACAAGGAGCAGGCAGGATCAAGCAGGTATTGTACAACATAGAAAGGGACAATTGACATGGAAAAAGCACTGTGCTATATCTGCTATGTGCTAAAGGGGCAGGAGCATTTTTTTAGGGTTACAACCACTTTAAGAAATTACATAAGATAATAAAAGATGAAATGTAGATAGATAAACAAGCTTAGAGGATTGCACATGTTAACAGTGTAGTGTGAAACATTTTACATTTGAAGAGGAAAATCTGGGAACCTATACAGTATTTAAATTGATTGAGGGCCCATTCACACTTAAAGTGACAGTAAACAATATTCTTATTCTGCAAACATAATTCATACACATCCACTGCTTAATGGCCCTGAAATCTATTTTTAATAAAATAGTTTCTCCTGAAACTCTCCGTTTCCACCTCACATCCTGCTGTCTGGAACAAGCAGTGCATGTTAGTTGCAGTCATGGTCACTGCTGTATGCACACTACACATTCCATAGTACATAGTCCCTAATCCATTTCTGGACTGAGCAATAGAGGGTGGCTACTTTCAGACATACAGTGGAAACAATGGTGAATGAACATAGCCGTCTTATAACAGAAAGAAAAACATAGAATTTGGAGGATTCTGGGAGCATTAGAGGGTACTGTTTTCAGTTAAGAATATACACTTAAATAGATTTTTTTGTGTCACTAAACAGTTTGTCGCGGTGCCTTAATGCATACTCGTTAACATTTTTTATGGCACATGTTAACATATGTTGCATTAAGGCACTCCATTCATCATAAGTGGGCTGCCAACACACCACAACCAATAACAGAATGTGCATGATCCTTTTTAACAACACATGGTATATTGGTGTAATGTTTTGGGTGCCATTAACAATAAACATTGAGCAGATGCATTGACAACACGCACTAACATCCATGTTTAAATGCCTCTTGCCATAAGGCATGCTAACACATTGCAGCAAGGTTTACATTTAGTTACATTTAGTTGACAGAGTTTATGATAAAACAAAAATGGTAACCACCAATTTATACTAAGCATAAGCAAGATGTACATGGGCAAGGTCTTTCCCATTACAGTTAAAAACAAAAAGCACCCCAGCACTGTTACCATCTAGTTAGATAAAGAAAGCATGCACAGAATTAATGATCCCTTAGGTAAACTAGCTTCCATTAGCAACTGATGAAAATCAGACTTTTTACATGTTCACACTGCGGTGTTAATTTGTTATTGATCTATTTTCATGTCATCTTTTTATATCTTATTTACATTTCTATATACTATTTTTGCTTAGAAACCGTATTTTTTTTTGTTAAGATACCAAAAAAAAAAGAGTTTTTTTTTCACCTGTTCACGTGATATATCAACCTTTTTTTTCCTACACAGGAAGGGAAGAAAATGTTACCATTAATTTATGAAGGGATTCCTTTACAGTAAAAGCGGTTATGCTGTGGTGTGTCTTACTGCATGATTTAGAAAGGGTAAACATAGTAATTAAAAAAAGAAAGCCCTACATGATTTTATCTACACAAGTGATATTCTACCGTGAAAAGCTGTGAAACTCTGAAATAGTCTTTCACAGGATACTTCCACAGGAGCCAGTTGTAGCAGACTACATAGTTTGTTAAAAACATGGTTTCATTTCTAAAAGCATAACATCTAAACTACTACTTACTTTTGTATGAAGCACCTAGTACAATATTGAATCACTGATTTGTTTAACTGCTATGTGGAATGTGTTAGAATATGTTCCTGTTAAAGCAAGTAGGATCAAGTATTATACATTTTTTTTTTTTGTTTTTTTTTTAGCTTTTCTTTAGATCAATATTTTTGGTGACTGAACTCAATCTGTTTTGCCATTCCACAATATAATATAGGATTATTTTGCTCCAGAAACTGATTTGTGGGTCCCCCTTTGATTTCCCTATCACTGTGGTAGAGGATTATCAAAACATTTCCAGAGGGTTTTGTTTAGCATTCATCAAACAATAATGCTGGAGTTAAAATATGTTTGTTTGGGCATGAACATTTCCTCTTTGTTCACCTTTTGTTTCTAAATTCAAGCCCCCCCTATGTACCAATATAGCATTAATGTACTTATTTTGCAAAAAAATCATTCAATTTATTCTATAGACACTTACATCACCTCTTCATTGATGTTTCCAAACACTGCTCCATTACTTCTGTCTTACTTCCTGGGCAGACTATAGGTCATGACACAGGAATGAGTTCACCAGCTGACCTCATTAGCACACACCCTGCATCATCTACCCTCCTACCTACCCACCCATTACCTTGTGCATGTTTTTTAAATTAAATGCAATCAATCAGTGATCACCCTTCTCACTAAATACACAGGCATTCATTTTTTTCCTACCTTAACTTTAATCTTGCATAGATTGTTCATTTGGCATTTTGAAGTGTGCAGGGAATGAGAGATGAGATACAACCTATGTGGAGCAGAGCTGTAGTATTGAAAACAGGAGTAGTGTGCCCTGGGTTCTGTAAAGCTCAACATACACTATACAATCTGATAGTACAATCTCCTTTACATACCATCAACTACGTAGTGCAAGGGCCCGCCTGATTGGCTAGATTGGTGTTTCCTCCTATTATATAAATTTGGTACATCTAAAGGAGATTGTACATTTAGATTGTATAGTGTATGGCCACCTTCATATGCCTAAAATTACTAGTTGCGCTTTCACACACCAAACACAGAAGCTAACACACATTTTGCCAAGTGAAAAAAAGGAGTGGCAGATGCTGCACAGTAAAAAACACGCAAACCACAACACGTCAAAATGTGCCCATGGACCACATGTAGCACAGCCCATTGAAATCAACAGGCTAACCTATGTTTCATGGGAAAAACGAGCCACAAAATGTGTGCTCCCACTATGCTAGATGTGGAAGGGTCCTTAAAATGAAATTGGTGCATTTACACAAGAACAATGAGGCTCTACTCACATCTGGACATTTCCTTGCATTTCAGAAATGCGCTGCACAAAAAATCACAGTAAAAAAATGCACCAAGCTCCACTCTAAAAAAAAAAAGTTCTGAAACTTCTTTGGGAAGATTGTTGTCTATGTGTGATGAGTGAAAATGCTCCAAAATGCCCCCTTACCCCCCCCCCCCCCGCAAAGAAACAAAAACACATTGTGGGAATGTGAGTTCCCACCATGCAGAGATGTGAATGGGGCTTGACAGCTGAGTGTTTCTGTCCACTCTCTCCTGTGTACTTGTATAAAGATGGGCATACACTATGCAATCTGATTATACAATCTCTGTACAAATTTGTTTAGATTTAACAGAACTATGTATTACCCACCTATCTATCCATTCACTCTGTATCCAATCACAGGCCCTTGCCCTACAGAGTTGATGTTAGATCTAAAAGATATTGTACAATCAGATTGTATAGTGTATGTTGAGCTTTACAGATCCCAGGACATACTCCTCCTGTTTTCAATACTACAGCTCTGCTCCACATAGACTGTTATCTCATCTCTCATTTCTTGCACACTTCAAAATTCCAAATGAACGATCTATGCAAGATTAACGTTAAGGTAGGAAAAAAAATGAATGCCTGTGTATTTCGTGAGAAGGGTGATCACTGATTGATTGCATTTCATTTAAAAAACATGCACCTGGAAGTGGGTGGGTGGGTAGGTAGGAGTGTAGATGATGCAGGGTGTGTGCTAATGAAATCAGCTGGTCAACTTCTTCCTGTGTCATGACCTATAACAGTCTGCCCAGGAAGTAAGACAGAATTAATGGATACGTGTTTGGAAAGATCCATGAAGAGGTAAGTGTCTATAGAATTAATGGAAAGCTTTGATATTTTTGCAAAAGAAGTACATTAATTCTATATTGGTACATAGGGTAGCTGAAATTTAGAAAAGAAAAAAAAGTTAAACAAAGGTGAACTCAGCCTTTAAATTGAGCCTGTGCCCAGACTTTGGACATTAAAGCATTTATATATTCTTAATAAGTAGTAAACGAGCATTGAAGACCCTTTAATTACCTCTGTAGCTGCACAGGTGTTTGTAAGCTGTTAAGCTGGCCATAAACTATTCAATTCAGTTATGCAATCTTCTTTAGATCCCAAAACAACTAGGTAGTGGAAGGACCTGCCTAACTGGTTACTAACTGAATGCGTTGTTTAGGTTTATCTTCATATTACATCATTTTTGATAAATCTAAGATTGTACAATCGGATTGTATAAAAATCATGTCCTTCTATAGAAAACAGTTAAAACAGAACTTTATTGTCTCTGTTGTGATCTTTGTGGATGTATAGCTCCAGGGTTTGGTGAACTTCAAAGTATTTCAGAGGCTGAAACTGAACCCCATTGAAATCAAGAGGAGCCAAATTTGTCCGAATAAAAATCCTGGTGCAGATTTTAAGGAGGATTCCATGCAAAAAAAGGTGTGAGAACCCCCTAAAAATTTATACCAGGAAAGGGGGGGTGAGTGTGCACCCTACCAGACCACATGTCCTTAGCATGGGGTTCCCCCCTGGCAAAGCACCTTGTCCATGAATCAAAGATGATAAGGACCTTTCCTCTTCCCCACAATCCTGGACTGGTGGTTGTGGGGGTCTGTCTGTGGGGGCTTTTCATAGCACCTCTACTTATTCATGAAAAAAAGTAAACATAGTAACATAGTTAGTGAGGTTGAAAAAGACACAAGTCCATCAAGTCCAACCTATGTGTGTGCTTTTATGTCAGTATTACATTTTATATTCCTCAATGTTGTGGTCGCTTAGGTGCGCATCTAATCATTTTTTGAAATTATCTATACTCCCAGCAGAAACCACTGCTTATGGAAGAGAATTCCACATCCTCACTACTCTTACCATAAAGAACCCTCTACGCAGTTTAAGGTTAAACCAGTTTTGTTCTAGTTTTAATGGATGGCAGTGTGTCTTTGTGTACTCCCTTGCGCTGAATAGTTTTGTCCCTATCGTGGGGTCACCAGTAGAGTATTTGTACATTGAAATCATATCCCCTTTCAAGCGTCTCTTCTCCAGACAGAATAAGTTCAGTGTTTGCAATCTTTCCTTATAACTAAGGTCCTCCAAACCCTTAATTCATTTTGTTGCCCTTCTCTGAACCCTTTACAGTTCCATGACTTCCTTTCTGAGGACCGACACCCAGAACTGGATGGTATACTCCAGGTGTGGCCTCACCAGAGGCTTGTAGAGTGGGAGAATTATTGATTTATCCCTGGAATTGATCCCTTTCTTGATGCATGCCAACATTTTGTTAGCTTTGCTTGCGGCAGCTTGGCATTGCATGGCACTGCTGATCCTGTTCTCTACTAGGACACCTAGGTCCTTTTCCATCCTAGATTCCCCCAGAGGCTCTCCCCCTAGTGATTAGTTTGCGTTTATGTTCTTGGTACCCAAATGCATTATTTTACATTTTTCTACGTTTAACCTCATTTGCCACTTATCTGCCCACCCCATTAATTTGTTCAGATCTTCTTGCAAGGTTTCCACATCCTGTGGAGAAATTATTACCATGCTTAGCTTGGTATCATCCACAAATATTGAGATTGAGCTGTTTATCCCATCCTCCAGATCGTTTATGAATAAATTGAATAGGATTGGTCCCAGGACAGAACCTTGGGGAACTCCACTTTCCACACCGGACCATTCTGAGTCCTCCCCATTTATCACCACCCTCTGGACTCGCCCCTGTAATCAGTTTTTGATCCAGGTACTCACCCTTTGATCCATGTTGACAGACCTTAGTTTGTACAGTAAACGTTTGTGGGGAACTATATCAAATGCTTTTGCAAAATCTAGATACACCATGTCTACAGGCCTTCCTTTATCTAGATGGCAGCTCACCTCCTCAAAGAAGGTTAATAGATTGGTTTGGCAAGAATGATTCTTCATGAAACTGTGTTGATTACCACTAATGATACCATTTTCATTACAATAATCTTGTATATAATCCCTTATTATTCCCTCCAAGAGCTTGCAAATCATTGATGTTAAGCTAACTGGTCTGTAGTTCCCAGGGATATATCTTGGTCCTTTTTTTATATATTGGTTCTACATTGGCTTTCCTCCAATCAGCTGGTATCATACCAGTCAGTAAACTGTTCTTAAAGATTAGGTACAATGGTCTGGCAATTACTATAATGAGTTCATTAAGGACCCTCGGGTGAAAGCCATCTGGTCCCGGTGACTTATTAGTGTTACATTTTTCAAGTCTATTCCTGATTTTTTTTTTTTTTTTTTTTTTTCTATTCCTGATTTTATCCTGAACTTTTTACATTGTGATTATTCAGTGGCCCTGGTCTACCGAAAGTGGGCTCCCAGGAATTACTTGAGTAATATCATTAACGGTCTGGTAACATGGATTAGAAATTCTTGTCAAATGACTGACCATACTATGGTCGACTAACCTCCTTTCGGTTACATCTTGGTTATATATTTTTTTCCTGGTTCTATATAGGGACCCTTGATGTCTGGTCAATCGAATTGTAGTTACTAAACGTTCGAGAACCTCCCTTATTATTCCCTAATATATGTTCTAATAACATTACTTTTACCATAGTAATCACCATTAGTTGTGTCAAAGTACTTCTTAGTAAGAACGGTTTGGTTAGATAATTGGAAGAAACTCCTCCACTCGACGGTAGATCTATTTCCTTCCGGACATC
>BLSH010063685.1:757856-773050 GCA_018402905.1 Glandirana rugosa
CCCGAGTTCATAGGTTTTTATGTTACAACCAGGAGTCCTGTGCAGTGTCCTTCGTGAGAGTACCGATTGTCTCCTATTTTAGTCCTTATCTGAGGACCCTCGGGTGAAAGCCATCTGGTCCCGGTGACTTATTAGTGTTAAGTTTTTCAAGTCTATTCCTGATTTTATCCTCTGTTAGCCATGAGAGTGCTTCCTGTGACGTGTAGTGAGGACCAACATTGTATTTTTGGGTACTTAAGCCCCCCCGTTTCCTTTGTGAATACTGAGGAGAAAAGTTTAACACCTTTGCCATTACTCCATCCTTTGTAACTAGATCACCTCCATCATTCTTTATGGGGCCAATATGATCTGACCTCCCTCTCTTACTGTTTATATACTTAAAGAATTTCTTGGGATTCCTTTTACTCTCCTCAGCTATGTGCTTTTCATGTTCTACCTTAGCCACCCTGATTGCACCCTTACATTCCTTATTGTGTATCTTATAAAGATGGAATGCTGACAGAGACGCCTCAGCCTTGTATTTTTTTGAAGGCCTTTTCCTTTGCTTTTATGTGTGCTTTTACGTCGGAGTTAAGCCACCCAGTCTTTTATTAGCTCTTTAAAATGTATTTCCAGTTGGAATGCACTGGCTAATACCTTTGTTTAGTGTGTTCTTGAAGCACTCCCATTTTTCCTCCACGTACATTGTTCCTAGAATTTTATCCCAACTAACATCTTTCAGTAAGGAATATAGTTTATGAAAGTTGGCTCTCTTAAAATTCAGTGTCTTTGTATTCCCCTTATGTTTCCTATTTGTGAAATTTATATAGAAACTAATTGACCTGTGATCGCTATTTCCTCGATTACCCCTTACTTCCACATCTGTGATCAGGTCTGTGTTGTTAGTGATCAGAAGGTCTAATAATGTTTTTTTCTTGTTGGAGCATTTACCATCTGAGCCATGAAATTGTCCTGCAGGACATTTAGGAAACGGCGAGCCTTAGCTGAGTGTGCAATACCTTCCACCCAATCTATATGTGGATAATTAAAATCCCCCATTATAATGAGACTTCCCATTCAGTAAAAAAAACACAGTTTGCTTTAGTAATAAATGATCCCTACTCTAAAGTGTCTGTATTTGCAGAGATCGGGGGCAGTCAAGGGATACTTAAGGCTCTTTTTCTGCTTGTTAAAAATGTGTAAATACTAAAATGCTCATGGACTAAGCACACGTGTACTTTAAAGCCTAATTCCACATTTACTTTCACTTTAACTAGTTTGTTTGGGCCATATGGCTCAAAAAACTATTTCCTTTACTAACTGGTGTGGCTGTGGTCAGTTTGGACAAAACAACATATTTAAGATGAAAGTAAACATGGGGCTAGGCTTTAATTATGTGTCTTTTTAACATTTATGTAACAATCATGGGAATTTAGTTATTTGATTTAAATCAAAATGGTCTTATTGTCCTTTCACATGAGTGGAGCCCGTTTTGATGGTCTCCGCTGCTCAGCGGGGATCCGTCCGCTGATCCCCCCTGAGCCGGCGGATGACACTCCTGTCAGAGCTCCACTCTCCTCTATGGGGAATCGGATGAACACGGACCGAGTGTCCGTGTTCATCCATTCTGATCCACCAGATGGATAGAAAATAGGGTTTTCATCCGTCTGTGTTTAGCAGATTGGAGCGGATCGGATGCCAATGGACATGTCGCCACTGACATCCGTCGCTCCATAGAGGACAATAGAGCGTCTGCTCAGGTCTGCCTGGGAAAACTGACAGGTGGACCTGAATGGTCCGTGTGTGTGAAAGGAGCATTATAATAAACTTCAAGTAGTGCTGCATTTATTTAAGTATTTAAAGTACTCAATGTCAGCTTTATTTTGCAAAGTAACAGAGCATATAAAAAAATAAGGATTCTCATTCAATTTTTCTGTTGGATGTATGTGCCAGGGACTGCTGGATTATCTTTTCCTACTTTTCTGCATAATGCACTAAGCCTCACAGTACATAGGATGATTTCCATGCCAGTGATCAGTATTTTTCATTGTACATGCCTGTCCATTTCACTTTCATTTCATTTCCTCCCCAAAGGGATGGACTGTAGCAATATCCAATTTTGTTCATTCTCTTCCTTTGCTGTTTCCAGCAGATTTTTTTGCTTAACAATTCAGATGAAAGACTGAAAGCTATATGTCTTTATAATTCTAATATACCCAATGTCCTTGTGACGAAATGAATGCTGCATTAATGAATACTGTTCATATCCTTACAGTAGATATTGTAGATATTATTATTCAGGACTTATTAAAAAATGATGATGGATCTTATTAACACTATTTTGCAGAATTACACATAATAATGTATTGTATTTTATAGAACTAGGTACTTTAAGTAGAGACTGAGTATATGTATAATTCATATATCACTCCGGCTTAGCTTTATTTTATAGACGTCTTCAGGCAATGCGGCACTGGCACCTCTCAGTCTTTTCCACTAGTTTTGTTTGTGGTTGGAATCAGAAGAGTTTTGTCTTTTAACCAGACAATTCTTTAAATTATATTATTGTATGCAGTTAAGTAACATGCAGAAATTCAGAATATTGCTGCACTTATTGGTATCTTTACTGAAGCATTAAAATTACATTAGAGATATGACAGGAATGTTAAAAGATGGCATGTTTTGTGCTAAATTCAGTGCTTACTCAAACCTCATATACCCATACATCGCATATAAATATATATATTTCCAAAAATAGAAGGGGTGCACTGCAATCAGAGCATCCCACTGGTCATATCTAAGAAATGTCCACAGGATTGCTGCACAAACATTTATTGTAATAAAAAGAACATACAAAACTTCAATAGTATTCCATCATCGTTACAGTTTCGGGCTATTCAGAAAACGCCCTTTGTCAAACAGGAACACATCTACATACAACACATATCAACCTCATATATATAGTTCATGAACACTTGGAATCCATTAAGTTAATTAATTCATCTCTCAAGCATACAGCTGTATTCAATTTTCATTGAATCATTGGCAGGGGAATAGCTGCGAGTGTATAGTAAGGCTCCATGCACGCAGAAGCTGATAAACGACTGTTTATGGTCATTTGGGCATTCTTTTAACAGCCCCTAAATGCCCCTCTATATTATCCTATGTGTCCATGCACACATGGACGTTAATTGTCATTTAAACGCAGTGGCGTTTATGGGCTGTTATCTGAACGCCCTGACCACAAAAAATGCTGGACACCGATAAACTTTTATAACCGCCACTAAACGGCCGTTTATCAGCGTCCATCGCTTTTGTAGTCAATGGAAGCTAATGAAGTAAAAAAAAAGCTCAAAAACCCTGATGCTGATAAACGTGAAAAAACATGCATAAATGCTGCTTACAAAACGCTGCTAAAAGCACGTTTTCTAAGCAACGTCTCCTGCCACATAAACCGACACCCAGAGAGTGTTCAGTGTGCATGGAGCATAATTGCCTAGTAGTAGTAGTAATGAGTGTACAGCTTGTCTAACAGTTTAAATTTGCTGTCCCCTCAAAATAACTCAAGACACAGCCATTGTCTAAACCGCTGGCAACAAAAGTGAGTACACCCCTAAGTTAAAATGTCCAAATTGGGCCCAAAGTGTCAATATTTTGTGTGCCCACCATTATTTTGCAGCACTGCCTTAACCCTCTTGGGCATGGATTTCACCAGAGCTTCACAGGTTGCCACTGAAGGCCTCTTCCACTCCTTCATGATGACATCATGGAGCTGGTGGATGTTAGAGACTTTGCACTCCTCCACCTTCTGTTTGAAGATGCCCCACAGATGCTCAATAGGGTTTAGGTCTGGAGACATGCTTGGCCAGTCCATCTACTTTACCCTCAGCTTCTTTAGTAAGGTAGTGGTCATCTTGGAGGTGTGTTTGGGGTCGTTATCATGTTGGAATACTGCCCTGCAGCCCAGTCTCTGAAGGGAGGGGATCATGCTCTGCTTCAGTATGTCACAGTACATGTTGGCATTCATGGTTCCCTCAATGAACTATAGTTCCCAGTGCCAGCAGCACTCATGCAGCCACAGACCATGACACTCCCACCACCATGCTTGACTGTAGGCAAGACACACTTGCCTTTGTACTCCTCACCTGGTTGTCACCACACACACTTGACTCCATCTGAACCAAATAAGTTTATCTTGGTCTCATCAGACCACAGGGCATGGTTCCAGTAATCCATGTCCTTAGTCTGCTTGTCTTTAGCAAACTGTTTGCCAGCTTTCTTGTGCCTCATCTTTAGGAGAGGCTTCCTTCTGTGATGACAGCCATGAAGACCAATTTGATGGAATGTGCGGCATATGGTCTTAGCACTGACATGCTGACCCCCCACCCCTTCAACCTCAGCAGCAATGCTGGCAGCACTCATACGTTTATTTTCCAAAGACAACCTCTGGATATGATGCTGACAACATGCGCTCAACTTCTTTGGTCGACCACGGCAAGGTCTGTTCTGAGTGTAACCTGTCCCGTTAGATTGCTGTATGGTCTTGGTCACCTTGCTGCAGCTCACTTTCAGGGCCTTGGCAATCTTCTTATAGCCTATGCCATCTTTACGTAAAGCAACAATTCTTTTTTTCAAATCCTCAGAGAGTTCTTTGCCATGAGGAGCCATGTTGAACTTTCAGTGACCAGTATGAGAGAGTGAGAGTGATAACACCAAATTTAACATACCTGCTTCCCATTCACACCTGAGACCTTGTAACACTAATGAGTCACATGACACCGGGGAGGGAAAATGGCTAATTGGGCCCAATTTGGACATGTATACTTAGGGGTGTACACACTTTTGTTGCCAGCGGTTTAGACATTAATGGCTGTGTTTTGAGTTATTTTGAGGGGATAGTGAATTTACACTGTTATACAAGCTGTACACTCACTACTTTACATTGTAGCAAAGTGTCACTTCTTCAGTGTTGTCACATGAAAAGAGCTAATAAAATATTTGCAAAAATGGGAGAGGTGTACTCACTTTTGTGAGATACTGTATATGCTCAGCAATCCACAGACAGATCCAAGCTGCATATCAAACAAACAGCCATATATAGAAAGAATAAAAAATAAAAAGTAAGAACATAATAAGAAATAAAAATAAAGATAACAAAACAAATATACATGTAATTAATCACATCTACAATAACATTAGTCTCAGATAAAGAGATACAGGTCCAAAGAGATACAGGTCCATCTCAGAGTTGTATCTAAAAAATTGGACCTCCTTCTGCCTCAATAATAATTCACGGTCCTCCCTCTCCTGTTACCATTACACCATCAATGACCGTAAATCTCAACTGTGAGACTGTATAACCTTTTTCAATAAAATGTCTAGGCAATGGTAATTTTACCAATTTATCTTGTATAGAGTATTTGTGACGTGCAATCCGGTCTTTTATTTTCTGTGTAGTCTCACTGACATAAAAGAGCCCACACAAGCATTTAAGTGTATATATAACAAATGATGATTGGTACATACTGCATAGTGTCCATTAATGTCTATCCTATAACCTTGATGTGGGTGAGACAAAAATGTCCCTTTTGTCATGGAATTGCACTGTGTACAGCATAAGCAAGCATACGATCCATTATTACGTGGCCCTAAAAAAGTTTCAGTAGCAACAGGGGGACGGTATACATCAGAACTCACCAGTCTATCACATAAAGATTTACCTCGTCTGCTTTTTATTCACATTGTATACACAAAAGGAAACTGGATGGACCTGTAATACAAATGGTATCCTCTTTGAAATATGTGTTAACCTTGGGGTAGATGTTAACTCTTTCCTACCCTGTTGAATTACTCCTGCAGGATACCCTCTCTGTCGGAGTCTATTATCCATTTCAACTAGACGTTTCTGACACTGTGACTGATTACTCACTATCCTAGCCACACGGGTCATTTGACTTTTTGGTATTGATTTGAAAAATCCCTGTGGATAAAAACTCTCAAAGTATAAAAGTTGGTTGTGATCTGTCAGTTTAATGTACATATCTCTCTCAATTTTTTCTCCCTCAATGCTTAACATTGTATCCAAAAATGGGAACTTATCTGTGCTGAGTGTCATATTAAACCTGAGACCTGGTATCAAGCAATTAAGACATTCATCAAATAATTTTAGGGTATCCATGTCGCCCGTCCATACAGCGAACACAACGTCTATGAATCTAAACCAACCCTTACAGTGGTCATTAAACAATCGATTATTATAAATAAAAGAGGTTTTGACCATATACGTAAATGTGTTCGCGTAGGGAGGGGCCACATTGGAGCCCATCGCTGATCCCTTCAGCTGTAAAAAAATGAGTTTCTTTAATTCTCCTCTAGTACAATACATAATAGCTCCAGCAAAAAAACCAGTTTCGTGACTCATCATAAAGTTTTGAGTGAATTAACTTGGCGTGCATCACCTCAATGCCCAAGTCGTGAGGGATGACCGTATATAGACTAGAAATATCCCATGTCAATAGGATGGAGCCAGGCACAACCACAATATCTTTAATTACTTTCAGGAAGTCACTTGTATCCTGTAAGAAGGAAATAAAATGCGTACTGCGCTTAGGATTATCTGGATATAGATTTCAGCTGCTGCCTTCCAATAAACCCTCCCGTAGGTGGGGTATATAAAAGTGTATAGGAAAAGTTGGATATGGCGCTGCTGCATGTACTTATATCTAAATATACTCAGTGTTGATTTGTTTATGTATGTAATTCGATAAATCCTTAGAGGTTAAAATTAATGGAGAACTTCTGTGTAATAGTCATAAATCATAAATAGTAGTAAATAAGTGTCTTCTTCAAATGTGCTTGTGTTCATGTGCTAGTATGTGCAACAGCATCCATCGTGCATATGTAAAAAGTACGAGATAAAAATATAAACAGTGAGAAAAAAATTAAATAAATAAAAAATAAAACTACTAAATGCAAAATGTGCTAGTCCTCATGTGCTAGTATATATGTAAAATAACGTTTTTTTTAAATTGTGCATATAACTTGTGCAGACATATTTAAGAATCTGATATTGTGTATGATGTATTGACCTTTATATATTCATAAGATACCGTTCTTTTCACTTCTCTTTGCCCAATAATATATAGCAATAAGTCCTTGATGTTCCAAACTGACAGTTCATACACTTTTAATCTTCTCTAGATGTGCAGTATATAACGTGAAGTAAGAGATTGATAAAGTGTTCAGTGCTTCAAAGTGACAAATCATAGACAACGCTTCATCTGTGACTTTGTGCTTTTACACTCGTGCTCCCCCGTAGGTCCCCTCCTTACCAGAGGGCACTACCCCTGCAGGGGTAAAGTGCCTGTATGTCAATCCTGTGTTGGTCCTCTTTGTTGGGGTGATCTTCCATCCGGTTTTAGATAAAAAAACAGAGAAAGGAATCCCTAGCGTAATTCGTAAAGGGTAACAAATTTATTCAAAAATGCAGGGAATTATCCAATTAAAAGTGATAATCAAAACGGCAATGTAAAACCGGCAATTTAAAACGGCAAATTAAAAACTTGAATGTTGGCGCTACCCAAAAAGTCAGTCTTTACTAGACCATAGGAACATCCATACTAAGCCCACTAGAGGATCCGGCGTATCTGTGTGTAGCTCCGATAGGAGGAAGTCCCGGCGGGCTCCCTGTCCCAAGCGGAGACACGCTCGGCAACACGCTGCTGGGGATCCGGAAGTGACGTGAGGATGTGGTAGCGGGATGACGTAATGGCGCACAGCGGGGGTCACCTGACGTCATGACGAAACGCGTCAGGTGACCCCCGCTGTGCGCCATTACGTCATCCCGCTACCACATCCTCACGTCACTTCCGGATCCCCAGCAGCGTGTTGCCGAGCGTGTCTCCACTTGGGACAGGGAGCCCGCCGGGACTTCCTCCTATCGGAGCTACACACAGATACGCCAGATCCTCTAGTGGGCTTAGTATGGATGTTCCTATGGTCTAGTAAAGACTGACTTTTTGGGTAGCGCCAACGTTCAAGTTTTTAATTTGCCGTTTTAAATTGCCGGTTTTACATTGCCGTTTTGATTATCACTTTTAATTGGATAATTCCCTGCATTTTTGAATAAATTTGTTACCCTTTACGAATTACGCTATGGATTCCTTTCTCTGTTTTTTTATCTAAAACCGGATGGAAGATCACCCCAACAAAGAGGACCAACACAGGATTGACATACAGGCACATTACCCCTGCAGGGGTAGTGCCCTCTGGTAAGGAGGGGACCTACGGGGGAGCACGAGTGTAAAAGCACAAAGTCACAGATGAAGCGTTGTCTATGATTTGTCACTTTGAAGCACTGAACACTTTATCAATCTCTTACTTCACGTTATATACTGCACATCTAGAGAAGATTAAAAGTGTATGAACTGTCAGTTTGGAACATCAAGGACTTATTGCTATATATTATTGGGCAAAGAGAAGTGAAAAGAACGGAATATCTTATGAATATATAAAGTTCAATACATCATACACAACATCAGATTCTTAAATATGTCTGCACAAGTTATATGCACAATTTAAAAAAAAACATTATTTTACATATATACTAGCACATGAGGACTAGCACATTTTGCATTTAGTAGTTTTATTTTTTATTTATTTAATTTTTTTCTCACTGTTTATATTTTTATCTCGTACTTTTTACATATGCACGATGGATGCTGTTGCACATACTAGCACATGAACACAAGCACATTTGAAGAAGACACTTATTTATTACTATTTATGATTTATGACTATTACACAGAAGTTCTCCATTAATTTTAACCTCTAAGGATTTATCGAATTACATACATAAACAAATCAACACTGAGTATATTTAGATATAAGTACATGCAGCAGCGCCATATCCAACTTTTCCTATACACTTGTATCCTGTATATATGATCTGGTTTGTGTTACTAATGGTATTAGACACTTATTCAGATATTTGGTCAATGGGCTTGTGACCGACTCCATCCCAGAAACAATGTGACAACCTGGGGGATTGATCAGATCCTTGTGTATCTTTGGTAAGATATACATCACATGTGTAATTGGATGTTCACTCATCAAATATGTATAGGTCTCCTGATCGATCAATCCATCTTTCATTGCTTGATTGATCACTTTTTTATTTTATTCTTTACCCGAAAGACAGGACTAGTATCCAAAGGTCCCCCTATCTTCTAGTAATCTACAAACCTCTGTTTCATATTTGGCCGCATCTTTTATTACTATAGCTCTCCCCTTGTCGGGTGGCTTGATAATGATATCTCGCCGCGCCGACAAGGAGGGAACTGATTAGGGTTGCAACCTCATCCCTTTAAACCTGAACACATACTAATTACACAGGTTCTGTGGCTGATTAAAGTGGTAATTAAACTCACTTGGTGCCTTCTCTGCATTAAATTAGCCTCAGAACGTGTGTAATTCATATGTGTTCAGGTTTAAAGGGATGAGGTGGCAACTCTAGAACTGCTTCCAATTCAGTTTTAGTTAAATTGTTTGGTGTATGGTCCACCTTTGAACAATCCTCCAAAAAGGCTTTAATGTCTCCATCAACTTTATGAAGACCTCAGCCACTGGGGATGATGTAGGAGGCACAGTTAAACTCTTTGTTTTAAGATTAAGACATTCGATAGAAAGTGGTAACACATTAGTCCATACACAAGTTAGCATGGTTTGACAATGAATACAATTAACTGGAAAAAAACAATTAGAAATGCACTCCCATTACATACATGAGAGCCTACACTATTTGCACTTTCATACTAACATTTCATATAACAGATAAATAAAAAAAAATCTCTTACTCAGGAACAAACCAAGCCACACAAATCTCCTCCAACCCATCACCCACTAACACAGATCCAGCAGCAATTGCTGGATAACCATGCATAACCTTTTTCATTATTATCACCTGATGATCCAGTGAATAACACACTTCCTGTCTCTAGGTGGCTACACTCACTTCTCCATTGTGTCTATAGAGGAAGCCATGGTTGCCACCAAGGCTAGACTTCAAACATATCTGTTCTGTTTATCTCTATTACTCTGGGGATAGGGAGATAAGTAGTTTACAGGAGACATATTGTCTTATGCTTCTAATTCAGCTCACAGGAAGGGGCAAGGACACATTTCTGTCAAGATCAACAGTCATTTTTCGTACTTACTAAACATGTTCTTAGCCCAAAAAGAAAACGAATGCAGCCACCACAGGTAGAGTCTGGTAAGCTGTGATATATTTAAATTCTTACACTTGCGTTTAGTCATTTGTTAAAGCGGAGTTCCACCCAAAAATGGAACTTTCGCTTGTCAGATTCCTCCCCCCCTCAGGTGTCACATTAAGCACCTTTCGGGGGAGAGGATACCTGTCTTTGACAGGTGTCCTTTTCCCCCACATTCAGGAGCCCAGGCCATGGCTGCGGCTGCTAATGTCAGCAGCCCGGCTCCCTCCTCCTCCTGCTCTGCTTCCGGTCAGTGAGAAAGCACAGGGGCAGCTCACGCATGTGCAGTAGGGGCCCAGCGTAAAGCCGAAAAGCTACACTTCCAGGTTTCTTCATCCTTAATAGCGGCGGCAGCACTCAACCAGCTGATCCGAAGATCGTGGGGGCGCTGACATCGCTGGACTCCAGGACAGGTAAGTGTCCTAATATTAAAAGTCAGCATCTACTACATGTGTAGCTGCTGACTTTTAATTTTTAAAGGTGCGGTGGCATCAGGCGGACCTCCGATTTAAAGACAGCAAGAAATCTGACAGTTGTTTTTGCTACATTTTGTATTAATTATCTTTATACAGTATATATATAGCACCAACAGTTTATGCAGTGCATTACAAATAAATGTATTTTTGAATAAAAATGCTGTAAAACAAAATGCATATTTATAACTAGCAGACATAAGTAAAAAAAACAAAAAAGAAATAAACTAATGACAAAGTGAGAATCCATAATGAATATCCTCCCCAATGCTACCCAAAAAATAAAGTTTTATCTAGAGTTTGGCTCCAGTCCATTACTTTTCAGTGCATTGATACTGCTTTTTGAAAGGAGAGCCTGGTGGATATGTATATATACTAAATACAATTCACAATACAAAACTGATAAATATAAAGCAACACTTAAGATTGGTTTCCTTTAACACATTTTCTGTTGATCTTTACAACAGCTGCCATCAGGAATAGTTAAGAGTTGTCAGTGATGATTATTTGTGTTTTTTATTTCTTGCTCAAGTATTTTATTGAAGATAAAAAACAGAATACAAAGAACATGTCACTGTAAAATTTTGTGATATAAGAGGATCAGTAAAATCAAAATACAACTAACACATCACAGAGATATTTGTGGCATTACAATTGGTACAATCATCCTTATTTAAACTGAAGAGAAACCAATCTTGATGATAGTGCAACGCGGAGAGCAATTGGTTTAGAGTAAGGATGGTTAAGGTTTGTTGGGCCAATGACACCCCAGCCATGGGGTTGTACCAAGTAGAACTGAGTAACATAATTAATTTGAACCGTAATATACTGTATGTAGGCAGGGGAATCAGGTAGAAGAAGGGCATGTGTTGGCAGTCTTTTGCCCTGAGTGTCAGGGTGGACTTGTATAGTAGATGGCGGTCCGGAGGATAATTGGGTATGAGATATGTTACTGCTATGATAAACCAGAAGAATGGAGAGAGATATTAAGTACAGAGGAGATGAGTAGAGGTGGAGAATTGTGAGACATGTTTTGTTTCTCAATTTTAGTGATTATAAAAGTGAGTCATCTTTTGCCAGTTTGATTATTTGTGTCACATGTCTTGAAAGGTGATACTTGTTGTCAGATATGATTACATGGCTGCAGTTTAATCATGCTTTTTTGCTTTTTTTAAATTATGTCTTCAATTTTTTTCTGTCAATAATGAAAAAGAAAATGCTGCTGTTTTTGAAATCCACCATCAGAAGAGAGTCTGTACAAATATGTAATTTAAATAGAAGTTAAGCTGTCTTGGTTACTCTGAACATTGCAGATTAGATGTTAGTTGGTAATTTATTAATGGTAGTTTATTAATACCTACTTAAGATTAGCTAGTTGTTGCTGTTACCTAGATACACAAGTAAAAGCCACAGAGGATTAGTAAAAAGCCTGAACCGGAGCCTACGTCTTTATAATTTGTTTAATAAAATTGGACACACTGGGGTAGATTTACCAAAATCAAATAGACTGTGTACTTTGGAAGTGCAGTTACACTCTTTCCAGTGCAGTTTAACTAATTTTCCTCAGAGCTTAGTGAATATGGTGAAGCTTCACTTTGTAAAGAATACCCAGTCAGGTGCAAGGAACATTTAAAAAAATAGTTTTCTTGCTTGCACGTGATTGGATGATGCAAATCATCAAAACTTTACAACATTCAGTAAGCTATGTGGAAAATAAATGCACCTGCATTTGCAGAGGGCAACTGTTGTTCCAAAGTGCACAATCTATTAGCCTTTAGTAAAACCACCCCAGTATATTCCTTTTAAATAAAGTCAGTCATCTACAGCTCAGGTAATAGATCGAATTGCAGAGGGTATAAAGAAAAGTAAAATGTTTTTTTTGTTATCAAACCTCTACTATATTATAACAGCTTTGGCAGTTTCCTTACCAAGAGTTGCCTAGAAACATAAATCAGCTGGTGTAAGGTCCCTTGATCTACTGGTGCTAAGGTTTTGGCACTCATCTTAGATGGCTCAATATATTTGGTGTAAGAAAGGTAAGTAAAGAGGAATTGGATTAGTGTTAGTGGTTAGGTTACAGTAAAGCTTAGTTAATAATTGCAAGTTAAGGTCATGGTTAAAAGTTAGTAGTTCATTTTTAGGTTACATTTAGGGCTCAGGTAAAGTGCATTAAGATAACAAACCTTTTGTGTGCAGCAGCCCCCCTCAGCCCCCCTAATACTTATCATGTCAATCCATCAATGTTGTGCAAGAGACAGGGCTTGGCTGAGACAGCAGGGGGGCACCATTGGCTCCCGCTGCTGTCAATCAAAGTCAGTGAGCTAATGAGGAGAGAGATGGGGCAGGGTGGGGTTGAACCGCAGCTCCGTGTCTGAATGTACACACAGAGAAGCAGCTTGACTCGGGTGCCCCCATAGCAAGCTGCTGGCTGTGAGGGCACTCAGCAGGAGGAAGGGGCCAGGGGCAGTGGCAAGGGACCCGAGAAGAGGAGGATCTGAAAAACCGCTGCACAAAGCAGGTAAGTATAACATGTTTGTCATTTTTAGATTTTAAAAAATGAGACTTTAATATCACTTTAACTGTGCTTTTAGCCAAAATGACAGAGAAAAATGACACACCTTATATTTTGATATACAATATATACAATGTGAATGGTATAAGTGTAGTGCTAAGTCTCACCAATACTCCATGACCATAATAAAAACCTAATGTGCATACAAAAAAGCAGTCACAAAAAATGAAATAACTCATTAAAAACATCATTAGAAGACAGTCTGTATGATATATATATATATATATATATATATATATATATATATATATATATATATACCCAAATAACGAGTCTTTCACAGAAAAAATAGCCTCTATGTTCAACAGTGTGTATGTAATTCATAATGCTCTAGTTACCAAAATAAAATAATTAACAACAAAGTAATTAAATTGTGCATCCACAAAACACATGTACATGTAAGTGAAATGTTCCCCAACACAAATCCCAGTACACTCTTCACACATAATGCCTTGAATGCTAAATTAAATAATTAATAACAAATTAATTAGATTGTGTATCCACATACACACATGTACATAAAAATGTTGAAACTAAATCTAAATAAACATACTATATAATATGGTTAATAACAAATAAGCTGAATTGTGCATCCATATAAATGCATGTACATAAAAATATTATAACCATAAAATGTTCCCAAAAGAAAGTGCTTATGTGCACTCATTTACAGTCCCAGTGATGATGGTCTTAAACCATCCCTCCAAAATGTAGAAACGAAGAATCCAAGTAAAATCAACACCACATTGTGATACAAGCTAAATGCTTATTACCAAAGCACCATGACTCTCACAAACTGAATGGTCATAACTCGCACAGGAATATATCTGCCTACTACAGTCTCCAAAAATCAGCTGTTTTCCCCTTTGGACTTCCAACTCAAAATGGTTACATGTAAACACAAAAGCTAGGACATTCCGGTGGTGCAGATTATCAGAAAATCTCAAGGGCCTTTAGGGGACACAGTGTTTCCAAGCTCTATGCATAGTGTCACAGTAAGGTCTTTGTGGGAATTGATAAATACACTTTTCACTGGAAGGGAAGTTATATTAACAACTTCCCGTCCATGCTAAGCCGAAAGACAGCTACAGCCTGGGCTTACTTTTCTGGGAGGCTGTCATATGACATTCTCCTGTGATCAAGCTGCCTGTGTGCCCCATGCAGTGCGAGAGCAGTGAGCTCTGTGATTGCTGAGTCCTTTGGACTCACCTGATCACCGATTGGGGTAAAGGGCCAATCACAGCAGCCCTTTACCATGTGATCAGCAGTGTTCAATGACATATGAAAATTGATATATTGCTGCGCACCCAAATCCTACCAGAAGACAAACAGCTGGCACAACAAGTAAAAGTGCCCAGTAGGCAAGTGGTTAAAAGAGAAAATTCCAAGCTTGAAACCAAGTGAATACTATATATAATTTTAGGGTGTTCACCCCACATGAGCTCAATACTGAGTGAGGTGTAAATGCTTTTATTGATAATTAGAGTTGAGCGAACACCTGGACGTTCGGGTTCTGCTGGTCTGTCCGAACTTCGGGACAAAGTCCGGGTCCGGGTCCGGACGGAACCCGAACGCTCGCACGGACAACGATCTCGAGTGACGAGAGCGTGACGTACCCCGTGTGTCCGTCGAACTAGTGTCCTCTTACAGTATACTGTCGGAGGGTCTTTTCATTCGGGTCCGACATCGACAGAAAGCCGAATCGTACCTGCCCTTCAACAATTATATTGAAGGGAAGGTCACTTTTCACATAAATAGTTAAGGGTGTTTCTGGAATGACACTGTGATACGTATCTCGAACCTTTGTGACACAGGGGATTTCCGGGAACTCTAAAAGACTATTAGACGTGGTGGCCTTACAGGATCGAAAACACAAATGTACATTGGTAAAACTCAACCTTC
>BLSH010063685.1:775102-826533 GCA_018402905.1 Glandirana rugosa
CCCACAGGCACCGTGCCTGGGCCTGGGCCTGCTATCTGTCCTCAGAGCAACAGCACAGACAGCAGTAGTAAAGTAATCTATCTCAGGATGCAGGATCAGGTCTTAAAATGTCTCAAATCTCTCCCTCACGCAGTCAGCTACCTTTCCCTACACTAACCCAAGGAGCATGTGACTGCAGCACTGTGACTCCAGCTTATAAAGAGGCTGGGTCACATGATGCACTGGCCAATCACAGCCATGCCATTAGTAGGCATGGCTGTGATGGCTTCTAAGGGCAAACCAGTGAAACGCTTGTTGATTGGCTGCCCTGCAGCTTCTCAACACGTGGAGTAAAATAGCAGAACCCCAGACCGAACCCGAACGATTTTTGAAATGTCCGGGTCCGGGTCCGTGCCACGGACACCCGAAAGTTCGGTACGGACCCGAACGTTACAGTCCGGGTTCGCTCAACACTATTGATAATAGCTAATGGCTTGGACTTAAAGTATGTAAAAACATTTTGTTTTTCAAAATGTAAAGTACAGAATTAACAATGGTGACAAAAATATAAATTATCGATGTACCACACATAGCAAAAATTGTATTTGTGAATGATTATGGGATGTTATTAAAATATGTATAATGTGGTCCCTTTTTGTGCTGAAGGAAATATTAGCTGATTACCTTAATGCCCTATCACTACTGCTGCACCCTCTGCACTTAGTCATGCCCTAGGTGTTACTAGAATTATTATATTCAGGAGTAGGTGAGACCCAAAAGACATTAATGTTATATTTTCATAATTGGTATGCTACATTTTATAGCAGAAGAATGTTTTTTTATTCTCTGCAAGAATAACTAAAGATCCAAATCTGGTTTATTTTCCATCATCAGCTTCATACTGATAAGTAGTGATTGGCCAAAAGAATTTGGTTGCTGAATCTGAACCCTATTCAAATTGATAGCAACATAATCTTAGAAACCAGTAATGGTAGGTTTATGGCAGGACACTGCCGTGATGGACAAGTACCAGAAAAAAAATAATTCCATTTGGTGGGAAGCAGCAATTTAAATAATGCTTAAAGTGAAACATAAAAAAAATACAAAATTTCTTTAGATAACATGCTTGCGTACATGGACATGATCATATTTGGACAAAGATGTCACCCAGAGCCCAATCACCTTGTCTACATTCCACTCCGGGCCTCATGAGTTGTCACGCACAGTAAGTAGTCAAGCGGGCAGTCGTGATTGACAAGAATCTGCAACTCTAGATGAGATGACTGACATACAACTTATTTTAAATAAAAGGACTTGTCGAAGTGTTTATTTGCTTTACTTTTTGTGTACTATGTACACCTTCATTCACATGGGGGTTGGTATCTGGGGACCCCTTATTTTTAATATGGGCTTCTAGATTTTAATAATCTCCCTACCCACCAACCCCACAAATATCAGGCCAGGTACAGTGTGTCCTAGTGTGGTTCTGGGGGATGCATGCTGAACCTCACTTTCCTGGACAGCAAGGCTGTATGTTTGTATAAGTGTCTGGTATGGATTTTGGGGGGAACCCATGCTTATTTTTCTTGCTTTTTTGCATGGGGTTTCCTCAATTCTCCCCACTTGTTTTTTGTGGGGTCCCCTTAAATTATATAAAAGACCTAAAGGGACTGGTATCAATTTTGAGGGGAACCCCACAACTTTTTTTGTTTATTTACATGTCAGCAACCACCCCACCTGTTTGTTTACGTTTAGTGAATTGGTCATACAAGTCTGACTTACTGGTTGTTAGGCCACTGGCGGGTATTGGCTCCCTAACAACCAGCCTAGTAGTGATGCCAGTGCAAATGTTTCACCTACCTCCACAGCTGGAGGTTCGGTCTGGCCAAACACACATTTGGGCTGGCCATCCATCACATTCTTGTATATTTGAACCAAACCCTTGTTCAGTCTGAATACAAAGCTCATCCCTGCTGAAAAGTATGTAGATATAGTATATGGTTAGTTGGAAAATTGTGTGTGCATTGTTAAAATTTGAAAATATTTTTACTAGAACTAAAGGTTTATCATGCTTACTGGGCTATTCTGAATGTTTTTCATCATTGGGTTTTAAAAACCAAGAGGGTGCATCTATTTGTGTGGTCAGACATGAAAGTAAAGGTGTGACAAGCATGGCAATGATTATGATTAAGGTATACATTCCTGTCCAGAAATACTATCTCTCTCCTCACTGACTCTTACTTTTTTATTTATTAATGTTTGACTGTCATAGAATACAGTATTGTCAAATGTTTAGTAAGGCAGCTGTTAAATTACACTAGGGAGCAACATATTTAATCAATGCATGATAATAACACTAAACAAAAGTATCACTATCATTTATCTAATTAATTACATCCTAAAGTTGGTAATGTCATTGATTACTTTTGCACCATAATTAAAATGTATCTGACCAATTACATCGTTCAGTATTAGTGGTATAATAATGATATCTTTGTTTACTCTGAGGAAATGCTGTGTAGTAATAATGTTATTTTTATTTTTTTCAGAGTACTTTAAAGCCATACTGTGTTCTTTGGGATGACTCAAAATCGTAAGTGCTAAATTGACTTTCTTTTGAAATTATGCATTTTTTTTAGAGAAACAGGTTAGGGTAATTTTCTTTTCCCAACCCCAAGGATTCATCCACAATAGATTTGCTCTCTGAAGAGTGATCAGTGCTTGGATTGCTCTTCGGAGTGCATTTGAAAGGTGGTGAGGAGGCATTGTATCACCTATTCACTTACTAATTTAACTTCTTGAACCCGGTACTGTGCATTGCATGTGATTGTCTTCCACTTAAATAGGTTGAAGCCACAGCATGTGTACACCTCAGGCCACTGCTTCTGCAGCTAAATGGGGTAGCAGTTGGAAGGAGGTAAAAGCACAGCTCCAACATGGAAATTTTCCAACCCCCCCCAACCACTATTGTGAATAAGTCCTTAAATGTTGTAAGAAAAATGTTATTACCTATACCTATATACAGTATATGATATTGTTCATGTATGTTCTGAAGTTATCTATTTTAATCACTTGCTTACTGGGCACTTAAACCCACCTCCTGCCCGGACCGATTTTCAGTTTTCAGCGCTGTCACTCTTTGAATCACAATTGCGCAGTCATGTAACGTTGTACCCAAACAAAATTGATGTCCTTTTTTTCCCACAAATAGAGCTTTCTTTTGGTGGTATTTGATCCCCTCAGCGGTTTTTATTTTTTCCACTATAAACAAACAAAAAGTGACAATATTAAAAAAAGAACAATATTTTTTCCTTTTTTCTATAATAAATATCCAAAAATAAAAAAAATTAAAACACAAATTTATTCATCAGTTTAGACCAATATATATTCTACATATTTTTGGTAAAAAAAATCGCAATAAGCGTATTTAGATTAGGTTGCGCAAAAGTTATAGTGCCTACAAACTATGGACATTGGTTTATACCATTTTTATTATATATATATTTTTTTACTGGTAATGGCTGTGATCTGCGATTTTTATTGGGACTGCGATATTGCGGCGGACATGTCTGACGTTTTTGACACTTTTTTGGGACCAATGACATTTATACAGCGATCAGATCTAAAAATAGACACTGACTACTGTATAAATGTCATTGGCAGGGAAGGGGCTAACACTAAGGGGGCGATCAAGGGGTTAAATGTGTACCGTCATTGTGTTCTAACTGTGTGGGGGCGAGGCTGACAGGGACATAACAGATCTAATTGATCCTGATCATAGGGATCAGTGGATCTGTCATGCCCCCCCTCACAGAGCTGGGAACCTCCGTGTTTACATCGGCGGATCCCCATTCTGGCTCTGTGTGAAGGGATCGTGGGTCTACGGCGGACATCGGCGGCGGCTGCGAGAGCATGCCTGGAGTATGCAAAAGGGGAGGACGTCTATTGAAGGCCTCCCGGCAATTCAGATCTGCGCTGTAGCTGTCAATTGGCTATAGCATGGATCTGAAGTGGTTAACATACTGTTTTGTATGAACCAGATAGGAAACACTTTGGATTATTTTTTAAAAAGCTACCTCAGACGTCAAAAATTATTATATGTATAATAAGAAAAAAATCTGTTTATAACCATGTGGCCACTAGCTCAAAAGCTGAAACCAGCCACACACTCTTCATCGATACATGGAACAGCAACAGCCTTAAGACCCAGATGAACCATACTGGTTCATCTTCTACTTTTGATTTAACTCAGTGTAGCCAATAAGGGTAATTGGAATACTCAAGTTGTAAGGAAAAGAAGAGGAGATGAAAATTGACAGTGGTGGCAGGAAGTGACATTGCATTGCTGTGTAAGTGTACAATAACGTGCAAGTATGCTGTGGAAAATGCTAATGTAGTGACTTAATAGCACTAGCGTAAAGAAAATGGATTTAAGCAGGTAAAAATCAGAGTAGATAGGAAGCAGGGGTTTCAATGAGCCAAACAGAACATGCCATTTGCAAAGGTCTTAAATCTTTACAACATTATGTTTATGGGCTGTGGGCTTGTGTTGATGGCATCAGTTTGACTACAGCTTGAGAACATTCAGAATTCTATGATAGATGCATTCACATACACTTGAACAGGAATTCAAAACATGCTTGAAGCTGACAAAATCCCATTGGCACAAGCCCTGACAAGCTGAATGACTTAGCCCAAGCTTGTGGTACTATTAGCTGCTCAAGCAATACCTATACATTTAATCAGGAGCATGCAATCAATTTAAAAATACATCATGGATTAATGGTAAAGGAGTCCTTTTTTAAGTTTGCATTTAACATTTATTTTGTTGAAACTTTTTCTGAGGTGGGGTGTAGCAGATTACAGGTGACCTGTTCATATTCCCAATAAACCTCTGAAGAAAAACATCTCTTATAATAATGATTTATCACTATTATAGAGATCTGTTGCTTGCTATAGGGGAGGACAGTGCACAGATAAGTGTTCTGTCAGGCTCAAAGGTGGCTGCCTGAAATCAACAGTATTGTTAAGTGCAGTATATTTTTTTACCTCCACATATATGACAATGATCCTCTGCTACATAGCTTAAAAATTCTGGCCAAGGTTGCATATGTGCTGGGTTCACTAAAGCTCATATGAAGATGCGTGATACAGCGTTTGTAAATCTGCAAAGGCTGTTTTTTGAAGATGCAGGCATACTGGTGGCATAATTGTAGGCATGTGGCAACTGCATGTTGATAATTTACTTTTTGCCAAGTGTTAGCATGGTGGTATTGCTTTCTTGTGTGAGTTAGTGCCGCTCATGGCAGGGGGCCAAATTACTTCACCGGACCCCACATTGGAAGGAAAATGTCTTTTCACTTGCCAGTGACACCTGTCCTGGCACTGACTACAGAGACATTTTGAGAGTTACCGTGTTGAGTATGGAGTCTTCCAACAGCTCTTTTACACAAGTTACACAAGACAATCTACTTGTTCAGCTCGAAAAGGATGAAGGTAGCTGCTATATACTTTGCAAGTGCTCACACACTGTGGTCCATGTCCAGTCCATAGGAGGGCGCCCCTATCCAGTGGGCCCCTAAGATAGAGACCCTGCTGCCTAGAAGGGCAAACAATACAGCCACCAGTTCACCCCTCAGACAGAACTTTAATCGCCAGTCACCTCCTCCTCTTTTGTGCTGGCTGCTGCTCCATCTCTTTACTTCTCTCTCTCTCTATTACCCAGAAGGTTAAAGTGATTGTAAAGGCAGAAAGTTTTTTATCTTAATGCATTCTATGCATTAAGATCTGATAGTATAAAAGTGTAAAAAGTATAAAAAAAAGTTAATTCCCTGCACTGCTGCCTTCCTCTTCCATTCCAATGTATATTTACAGAACTAGTTCCTAGTAGTGTACAGACTATGAGAACAGCTCTCCTGCTACTTATTTACTACTTATTTACTATATTGACATTTTTTTTTAGGATGCATGACAGTATTGTCGCAGCTGACACATTAAGGTTTCTGAAAAGCCACCTCAAAAATTTGCTATGGGGCCCTATGATTTGAAACTACATCCCTGACAACAACAATATTGAGCTATAAAAGGAATAGACAATAGAAAAGTAAAGCTGTGTTTACTTAAAGCATGGGTGCTCAACCTGTGGCCCTCCAGCTGTTGCAAAACTACAAGTCCCATGCGGTATTGCAAAGGCTGACAGGTACAAGCATGACTCCCAAAGGCAGAGGCATGATGGGACTTGTAGTTTTGAAACAGATGGAGGGCCACAGGTTGAGCACCCATGACTTAAAGCATCCCATCATGAGCAAGGCAAAATTCTATGAAGCTTTACTAAGTAGACATTGTCTACTGTCTTTATCAACACACTTAATGAGTTATTTTTTCATAGTTCCATAAAAGCATGTATTTTACATTCCCAAATTTGTATTTATGTATTTATTTTGCTTTTGGCTTTTAAATGCTTTTTCTTTGTAGGTTTAATCTCACTTAATATTCAATAAAGTGCATAGCAGTGATTTAGATATATGCATAGGAAAGGCATTTTTACTCTGGTAATTAGAAAATATGAAACATGCTTTATAAATCTAAACTGTATTTTTTCCTCAGTACAATGCACAACAACAAACAGATTTTTTTCCATGCGTTGGCAACTGTACATGCTTGCTTTCTCTCCGTAACACGGACATAGATTGTTCTGTTGACAATTTACTGGCATAGCAAAACTAGAAAGTACATTCTGTTTGCTGGCAAGTGTATGAGGCGATCTATCAAGTGGCTGTAGTCAACTGTGTAGTATTGAAAATTGCAATTTTGGAGTGAAAAGTCATTAGGATTGAATACATAAATCTGAATATGAATTGGGATAGAACTTTTCAAGCAATAAACATTTTATTTTTATAAAGTTACATAATAAATTATATCACATATAGTATCTCACAAAAAGTGAGTACATCCCTCACATTTTTGTAAATATTTTATTATATCTTTTCACGTGACAACCCTGAAGAAATGACACTTTGCTACAATGTAAAGTAGTAAGTGTACTACTTGTATAACTGTGTAAATTTGCTGTCCCCTTAAAATAACTCAACACACAGCCATTAATGTTTAAACCACTGGAAACAAAAATGAGTACACCCCTAAGGGAAAATGTCCAAATTGGGCCCAAAGTGTCAATATTTTGTGTGGCCACCATTATTTTCCAGCACTGCCTTGACCCTCTTGGGCATGGAGTTCACCAATGCTTCACAGGTTGCCACTGGAGTCCTCTTCCTCCCCTCCATGACGACATCACGGAGCTGGGGAATGTTCCACCTTCAATTTGAGGATGCCCCACAGATGACCAATAGGGTTTAGGTCTGGAGACATGCTTGGCCAGTCCATCACCTTTACCTTCAGCTTTTTTAGCAAGGCAGTGGTTGTTTTTGGAGATGTGTTTGGGGTCGTTATCATGTTGGAATACTGAACTGCGGCCAGGGGTGCCAGTAGGGTGGGGCCTCTTAGGGCCATGACCCCCCAATTTTGTTGTGTGCCCCCCAACTGAATTCAAGCCACATAGTGCCGCCACCACCCCAGTTGTATAATACGGCCAGGTGCCGGTGCTGCGGCTCGGTGGCTGTCCAATTTCAAGTTCTGACTAGTGACTGGCCACCTTATCTGTCAGTCACTCAGTTTGTGTTTGTCTCTGTGTCTTGAGGAAGAGGAAGTCTGGGGGCCTGGCTAGGCAACATCATGTGACGGCTGCCGCCCACTGCTGTTGCTTATGGGAATTGTAGTCCACTCTGTGGCGGGCCGGCAGCGGCTGTGTGTCTAGTGCAGGGTGCACCGTTTGAGCACAAGCAGCAAGATTAGCTAGCTCCTGGCCTGTTCTGTGCCTGGAGGGTGCAGTCTGCACTCAGTCTGGAGAGCATGCAGCATGCGCAGCCAGCCTGCCTGTGTGTACGCTGATATTAGTGAGCTTGCTGAGTGGCTGAGAGCCGCACATGGCACACATGGCTACACAGGGCAGACAGCAATACACTGTGAGTGTACACTGTGCACGCATCCAAGTTGTTGACCCCAGTAGGAGCTGAGCCTGAGGAGCATCAGCCACCCCCTCCCAGGACTGGAGAAGGCCATACAAGGAGGAGGACCTGTCCTGGCTGCTGAACCTAAGCTGGCAGCTGCCTGCTATCAGCCTATAAATGAGGTGAGAAACCCTGACACCCCCAGCTGACCCCCATCATCCCAACTATCCCCCCCATACACCTAATTTGCCCTGCCCCAGTGCCCACGGGCAGGAATATTTCATGTTTATGCGTTTGATGCCCATTGTCAGGAATATTTATGTGTTTGATGCCCATTGTCAGGAATATTTCATTGTAAACATTCACTATATTAAATCATAGTAAAAAGCAGCGCTATAATCAATAAATCAATAAATCAATAAACCATAGTGCAAATAATACAATAATGTGCAAAAAGTTCATGCAAAGTCGCAGCAAAAGTGCCAGTGCAAACTATATGTGCAAGACAAACTGGTGCAAAATTACCGACAATATAAGTGTCCATAAACAGTCCTCCTTTAAGTGTGCAGCATCAATCCTTCATACTTGTTTCCATCACCAAAAAAGACCGCATGCAGGTGATCACACCAGAGGCTTACCAGATGTCTGGATTAAAATCGCCTGTATATCAGAGAAAACCTCAGCCAAATATCCCTTAAATGAGGTCCACACTTCCAAGGAACAATCGATCCCCCATGTATCACTCATAAGAAACAGAGAGGATTCCTCATAGTGTATCTCTTTAAGTAGGTGAATTTATTTAAAAGGATAAAATTGCGCTTACATCAAACCATAAAATCATTTGCAGTGTGAAAAAGCAGAGACATCTACCAGTCAGCTGTTCCTCGCTCCTCTCCTCTCCTTAGCGAGTGTACTAGCCTCTGGTGTGCCTGATGCATCAGCTCTCCACGGGCTGCCGTGTAGCCACGCCCCAACGTTTCGTCACTTCCGACTTGATCACTGGGAGCCCTGTGATCAAGGTGCCTTCTCAGGTGCCTCTTCTGTGCTCCTTGCCCCTCCCTCCTGTTGTGTGCCCCCATAGCATGCAGCTTGCTATGGGGGCACTCAAGTCAAGCTGCAGCTCTGTGTGTCCATTCAGATAAGTAGCTGTAGTTAAGCCCCATCCCCTCTCTTTCCTGATTAACTAACTTTGATTAACAGCAGCAGGAGCCAATGGTGCCACTACTATATCTCAGCCAATCATGAGGGAGAGTCCCGGACGGCCGAGACACTCGTGGACATCGCTGAACAGAGATGGGGCTCAGGTAAGTATCAAAGGGGGCCAAGGGGGGCTGATGCACACAGAAGGCTTTTTATCTTAATGCATAGAAGGTATTAAGATAAAAAACCTTTACAAGCCCTTTAAGTGACTTTGAATGTGGCATGGCTGTTGGTGCCAGACCGGCTAGTCTGAGTATTTCAAAAATTGCTATTTACTGGCATTTTCACACACAACCATCTCTAGGATTTACAGAGAATGGTTTGAAAAGGAGAAAATATCCAGTGAACTGAAGTTGTGTGGACAAAAATGCCTTGTTGATGTCAGAGGTCAGTGGAGAATTGGCAGACTGGTTTGAGATGATAGAAAGACAACTAAAATATCCACTTATTATAACCAAGGTATGCAGAATACCATCTCTGAATGCACAACACTTTGAGCCGTGAAGCAGATGGGCTACAGCAGCAGATAACATTCAGTCAGCTAATAACAGGAAACTGAGGCTACAATTCACACAGGCTCACCAAACTTAAACAATAGAAGATTGGAAAAATGTTGCCTGGCCTCATGAGTCTCAATTCCTGCTGTGACATTCAGATGATAGGGTCAGAATTTGAACAAACAGCACGAAAGCATGGATCCATCCTGCCTTGTATCAACAGTTTAGGCTGGTAGTGTGAGGTTGTGGGGGATATTTTCTTGGCACACTTTGGGCCTTTTATTGAACATTGTTTAAAGGCCATAGCAATACTTTTATGATTACAGTGTACCCATCTTCTGATGGCTACTTCCAGGATAATGGCACAAAGCTCAAATCATCTCAAACTGGTTTCTTGAACATGACAATGAGTTCACTGTACTCCAATGACCTCCACAGTCACCAGATCTCAATCCAATAGAGCTCATTTGAGATGTGGTGGAACGGGAGATTCACATTATGGATGTGCACTGACAAATTTGGAGCAACTGCATCATGTCAATATGGACCAACATCTTTGAAGAATGTTTCCAACATCTTGGTGAATCTATGCCACAAGGAATTAAAGCAGTTCTGATGGCAAAATGGGGTCCAACTTGGTACTAGCAAGGTGTACCTAGTAAAGTGGCCAGTGAGTGTAGATGAGTGTTTGAAATGAGTTGATGAATATTATGTTCTTTGTCATACATTCATACATGAGAAGTTTTAAGACTAAGAAACCTTTAGTCTACTGATATATATATATATATATATATATATATATATATATATATTGTATTTAATTAAAAAATTACTCTTTTTATTGATATAAAAAAAAACAAAATAAAATCCACGTGACATCATGATGTGGTTAGTTAAAAACAGCAAAACAGTTTCTAAATTCCAAAAATACATGCTATCCCTGAAAGCTTATCTCCTGATAAACAAAGTGATGCTAAATAGACTACCTCCCTATACAATGTTATTATGGGGAGACAATCCCTTAGAAGATACACATAGATCTTTACATCATTTTTATCTCTTGATGACAGTAAGGATACCAGGATGGATTGGTCACACATGTAGAACAACTAGGTTGTCACCTTTCTATGGGATGCAATCCAAATTTCTGTGATAAAATGCACCTTGAAACAGATTCAATATTTACACCCACATAAGCTGTCTCTAACCGTTGAAACTTGTTTTTTTTAACAAAACTTATGATGATTAGTCTTCCTCTGAAGTTTTGAATTAACTGTCCATAGCACCCTCATGACATTCAATCACAAAACTAAGTAAGAAAGGCTTTTATGTTAACTGCAAATGTGTAGAAGCTAGAAATTTGCATTTAGTATAAAGATAATAGATTTGTCTGTGTTGAAGTTTTACAAGTCTGATAACTGTTTCTTAGTGTATCAATTAGAGTAACTCTGAGGGCATTTTAATGTGCTTGTTTAAATTGCACATTTTCTTCATCAATCCACATGTCTATCTGAAAGTGATACTGTGCAGTTTTTGAACCATTTCAATTTCTTCTTATTGGAAATGTAAATTATTCTGGAGTTCTCAGGGGATAACTAATCTATACAGTCAAGTGTTCAGCTCCAGCACTCAGCATTTTCTGACTAAGACAGTTTAGCTAGATGGTTCCTTCCCTGGTTTGTGCACTATAATATGTGATTAATACTTGATTTGCTGTCATATTTGTAGTAACTGTTATATGTTATTATTTCTTGATTTCCTGTCATAGTTTACGTAAATTTATACTATTTACTGTTGTTTTTTTAATACCGACAATAAATTGTTGTAGAAATCTAAATAGGTTTAATATAACTTTAAAAATTATCTGTTTTACAAAAACATGTTTCTCTGCAGTTTCTTTATAACTTATTATAAATAATTCATATTTTACTGATCTGACATCAGTAAAAGTAAACATAACTTAGGGCTACAGCACTTTGCACATTACCAATGCCTTTGGCACTGTTTTACTGCGTAAGAAGGTCTGTTCTGTTGTTGTTGAATTACCCAGCTTAGGAGCTCATTTACCACTTGAGGCTTGCACATGTATTTCAATATGAACTTATAAAGCCTATCTCTGACCAATTGTGACCTTTTCCTCTTCTATCTATTTAAAATTTCACCTTACCTCCTTTCTACTCACCTGTGTCTGCTTTTCATGTCTCATGACAGCACCTCTTTCAGGATTGGGAACTAGTAATCAGGTGCTGGAGTTCAGGCCCACAGTTGATCTGGCTTGTTTCCACCCTTATAATTGTAACATCATCTCACTGATGCACTCTTCTGCAGCCTGAAAGCCTGCAGCCTTTTTAAAGTGGCACTTAGATTACGATTCTGGCATGAAGCCTTGAAAAGTTATTTACAAATTAAATAATAATAAATTCTAATTTCATGCTTTTTTTGTAATGTGATACAAAAAAGGAACAAACAGAACAAATAAAAATAAACATTTTTAAATATCAATAGTTAATAGAATGGATATAAACAATAACAAATCAGAAAAACAATAGATGAAGGGAAAAGGGGTAGAATATGTTAATTAGGGCCAATTAGGATAAATTAAGGGTTAATAAGGAGTTAAATAGAGCCAGATTATTTTTTAACTTTCACTTTTTTTCTTCGGCAGGTTGCTTTAACTTATATCATCTTCAGATTGATGTGAACCCCTTTGATCTGCAGATGAATGAAACATAGCAAATACCAGTGGCGGCTGGTGGGTTTTTTATTGGGGGGGGCGGTAAACAACCACCCCCCGGGCAGCTGGTGGTGCAGCACTACCACCCCAGCCTCCATGGGCGGCCAGCGGCACTGCACGAACAACACCCTGGTGGCGGCAGGTGGCTCACGGCATGGCACTACCACCTCCCCCCAGCTGTCTGCTGTCTTACCCCATCAAGGTGGGGGGCTGTGGGCTCCAGTGTCCTCTCCTCAAGTGGCTTCCTCCATGGCTTCCACTGTGTGTCTCCTCTCTCCAGCTCCTAGATGCTAGGCACCTGGTAAGATCGCCTGATGTTTTGGCCAATAAGCTTCCTGATTGATGAGGAGGAGATTTAGTGTGAAAATAGTGAATATTCATTCGCTATCATCACACAACTGGGTGGGAGCAGAGCCGCTGTCTCTAACCACGTGGTTTAAAAAAAACACTCCCCCCATTGGAATCCATAGTCTGGCACCCTGTATGTAGTTCAGGGGGCCGGACGTACAAATGGGGGGGGGCGGCACTCGTGCATCCCTAATGGACGGGCCGCCACTGGTAAATACAAAAGTAACAATATTAATTTGTATCTCACTATTTCACATCTAGATAGTATCAGAAAGAATTTTCTACACCAGCAGTTTCTAGAACTGCTGTATTTACAGAGCACCTCTCGACTGTCCTTTTTGAAACCTGAAATTGCCAACAAGTGGGAGGGGGGTATAGCAACAGGTTAAAAGGACAGTACATGTTATACAGACCCATTATACTTTGATGAAGTTTTCTTTGGGTGTGTGTGAGTACACCCAGGGGGAGTGGGTGTAAAGTGAGGGTAAAGGATGTGTGGGTGTTGAGAGTGTGATTTAAAAATATTACTTAGGAATGTGGTTATAGCGCATATAATTATTACTGTGTTATGAGTGTTTTTAACATATATTTTGTGTAAGTGTGGTCTAGAAAGGGGAACTTCCTTTACAGCTACAAGCTACAAAAACTCACATTTAATATATTGCAGCTTACCAGTCCTTAGATGTGATAGTTGTAGATAGGGATGGGCCGAACACCCCCCGGTTCGGATCGCACCAGAACTTGCGAACAGGCAAAAAATGTGTGCGAACACGTGAACGCCATTAAAATCAATGAGACTCGAACATGAAAAATCAAAAGTGCTCATTTTAAAGGCTTATATGCAAGTTATTGCCCTAAAAGGTCTATGGAGACCTGGGTCCTGCCAGAGGGGACATGTATCAATGCAAAAAAAAGTTTTTAAATGGATCATTTTTTCAGGAGCAGTGATTTTAATAATGCTTAAAGTGAAACAATAAAAATGAAATATTCCTTTAAATATCATGCTTGGGGGGGTCCCCTTAGTCTGCCTGTAAAAGGGCACACCTCTGTGATGTTTAGAACATAGCCAGAGCAAAATGACATTTCCAAAGGAAATATTGTCATGTAAACTCGCGGCTGTAATGTATTGCTGGTTCCCGGCAATATAGATAAAACCACTGAAAAAGCATTGCGTTACCCCTCCCCCCCAGTCCATACCAGGCCCTTCAGGTTTGATATGGATTTTAAGGGGAAGCCCACTCCGAAATAAAAAAAAATTGCGTAGGGTTCCCCCCAAAGTCAGTAACAGAACCTTCAGAACTGGTATGTATTTTAAGGGGAACCCCGCACAAAACAATTGCATAGGGGTCCCCCCCAAAGTCCGTACCAGGCCCTTCAGGTCTGGTATGGATTTTAAGGGGAACGCCATGCCAAAATTTAAGCAAAAAATTGGCATGGTAGGAGGGGGGTGGGGACAAGCGAGTGCCACCCCTCAGAACCATATCAGGCCACATGCTCTCAACATGGGGAGGATGCTTTGAGGTCACCCCCAAAGCACCTTGTCCCCATGTTGATGGGGAGAAGGGCCTCATCCCCACAACACTTGCTGGTGGTTGTGGGTATCGGCGGGTGGGGGGCTTATCGGAATCTGGAAGCCCCCTTTAATAATGGGGCCCCCAGATCCCGACCCCCCATGTGAATAGGTATGGGGTACATTGCACCCCTATCCATTCACCAAAAAAAGGAGTAAAGTGGTACAAAAAACAAGAGGCAGTTTTTGACAAGTCCTGTATTGTGTAAAATAGCTCTTCTTCTTTCTTCTTTCTTCCTCCATTTTCTCCTGCCCCGGTCCTTCTTCTGGTCTTCTGCTTCTTCTTTCAGTCTTCTTCCTTCATCTTCAGTCTTCATCTTTTTCTTCTTTCTTCTTTCACCGCCCCCGCTGCCGCAGCCATGCCATCCAGAGGTATCTCTCAGAATGGGTGGTCTTCAGTTTGACATTTATTTTATAAGAAGGGGTGGGGCCACATTATTTATACCCTGCTTCCTGTGGCAAGCATTATTATACACCCAGATCCAGATATTTTTGCCTCCGCTTCACAAAAAACTCAGAATGATGAAAAATGTTGTGAGAGAGAAAAATGGAAGGTAAGGCTTTTCAGTTTCAGGTGTTTCCAAGAATAAGGAATGCATTTTTGTTGTTCTACAGATCAAGTATATCATCAATGAAAAGTTGTAGAAGACCTGTTAAAGGGGCCAGAGAAAATAGCCTGGAAAGCATTCGGGAATACTGTTTAGAATTTTCCTGGCAACTGCAGAGTAGTGATGAACTGAAATGCTCTAGGTGTGGCTCAGCAGGGATTCACCCAGCTTTAAAGAAGTTCAGATGCTGAACCCGAACCCCACTAAAGTCAATGGAAGCCAAATCTGTCAAATGAAAAATGCCTATTTTCTGGGCTAAGAGACAAGGGGTGTAAAAATAGCAAGGAGGGCACTACCCTGAGGAACATGTACCAATGAAAAAAAAAAAATCACGTGACTGGGAACAGTGATTTTTTTTTTAGCACTGCCACTTATTATAAAGGAAAAAACATTGAGCCTGGTATGGATTTTAAAGGGGTACCTCACACAAAAAAATAAAAAAATAAAAATGAAAAATGAAAGTGAAATCCATACTAGAGTTTTCAGGTCTGGTACATATTTTCAGGGTGACTCAATGCAAATGCATGAGGTCCCCCTAAAAATCCTTACCAAACCCTTAATTTGAGTATGCAGCGTGGCTGGCCAAGAAAGTGGGGTGAGATTGTGCCCCACTGGACTATACTAGGTCATATACCCTCAACATGAGGGTGTGTCTTTTCAGGGGGGACACTCCTGGCAAAGTACCTTTTCCCCATGTTAATGAAGACAAGGGCCTATCCCCACAACCCTACTCATTCACTAAAATATGTAACTTAGAAATAAGGATACCCAAACATTTGACAAGTCCTTTATTGAAAAAAATAAAGAACCCAAAAAAGTCCCTCACTGTAAATGCATTGTCAATCATGATGACTCTAACTGCTGATGCACCAAAAAAAAACTGCTTCTCCGAGCCACACACAAACAATTCCAGTTGATAACACTAGCTAGATGACAGCTTCCCGAGCTGTCATCAGCTAAATAAAGGAGGAGACGGGATACCGGTGACATCATTGGCAAAATATGGCCATGTGGCCATATTTAGCCAATGATGTAAAGTTCCATTCCCTGTCCATTTTGCTTACATGGCAGGGGTTTCTGGTTAAGTAAGTGCATGAGGTCAGTGAGGTTAGTGGTTGATAAGGACACAGTGGGTGCAAGCAGCTGTTGCTTCCTTAGTAACCATTGACAGTGACACAAACATCTGAACAGCCAATGTTTAGTCTGAAGTAACATTCTAAGTGTATACTCAGCTCATCCCTACTACAGAGCACCAAACTATATTCAGCTGGTGACAAACTTCTGTCACTGGCCAGAAATGACAAAATGTCATTGAAGATTTTTTTTTTTTTCATTCACATTTGGGCTTCTTTCCTAAAGGCAGGCAGTGCCGAATATGGGAGAGAGTTGACCAAATAGGTCTGTATGGGGTGGGAATTTTTGCAATGCTAGTACACCATATTAAACCACAAAGTAAAAGTAAGATATTTAATAGTTCTCAATTAAAATGATAGGTAAATGGTTAAAAACAACAGTACATTTGTACAGAATAAATAACATATTGGTACAAAGAAATTGCAGTGGTCTTGATGTGCCATGTCCCCAAGTGCCGAATATGGTGAAAGGTTTCACCAGGATTTTTCTACAATGGAAAAGCAGTATTGAAGCAACTGGAATCCACCAGTGCTGGCTGACTATTGTTGACACTGCATCAAGATGCATTGGACACTGAGTACAATGAAAATCAGCAGCAAAACACTTTAAGTCCCGCTGAACTCATGCAACATTGCAAAAATATTATGTGATTAAATACAATATAGTCATTAAAAGTTTATGTCAAATGTCTCAAGGTTCCTATATGATACAGTTATTCTGAAATTATTTTTGTGTTCAGTTTGAAAGGGTCTATCATAATCTTTAAAAGTTTTTCAGAAAAAAAAAGTTTGAAAAAAATAGATTTCCAGTGATATTTTGTATATATTTTTAAGTTAAAATGCATGTAAGTTGGATTCTCTTTTATAAAAAAAAACTTTAAAGCAGAACTAAAAAATCTGTATGTACTACATCACTTCCTGTGAATATTTTTTTTTTATCACATGTACACTGACTGCTGTGCATGAACGATGCAGTGTATAATCCAGGCATCTGTACGATGATGCAACTCTTGGCATGCATGCAAGTTACATCTTCAGAGGCTGAAAAGAGAAGTCTCTGGATCCAGAAGAAAACTAAGAGAAGATGGCAGTGGTGGTGCAACCAGGGAGAGCATAGACCTCATACAGAGGGAGCAGAGCACATACAATTCAAGCCATTTAAAACTACCATAATACACAAGTATGTTGTAAACACTTACGCATTATAGCAAGAGGGGACAACATGGGGATCCAGTTCCCCTTTTAAACTGAATTTTATGCAAACAGCAAAATACACAACTGAAATACAGGAGCTGTTTTATTGTACAGCTGGCCTGGTGACCTACTGTTGGTCCACTGCAGCTAAGCAATATGGGTTGATAACAATCAACTTCTGTCAAACAGAGACAGTAATACATGGATCCAAATTCAGCTGGCCCCTGATAAACCAGCCAAATTACAATCCATCCATGACCAGCTGAAGGCTACTTTCACACCGACGAACCGATCATGTCCGCCTGTCAGTTTTTCAAGCAGACCCAATCAGACCATCCATTACTCTCTATGAAACTGACACCAGCTGACATCTAATCGGATTGGATGACAGTCAGATGGAAATGGACAGGTGGTCTGTTTCCATCCGAAAGCCCATAGAGGACAGTGGGTGGTGTCCATGTCCACTTTGCATTAGCAGAACGCACACCGACCTGTCATCTGCCTGCTTAGGGGGAATCAGCAGAGAGATCCCCTGCTGAGCAGGCGGATCCATTGGCAGATTCCACCAGTGTAAAGGGGCTTTAAGGAGCAGCAGCAGACTCCTGCCAGCATGTTCTTTTTCAGTACAGGTACATGCAGCATTCCTGATTGAATCCTAGTGCTGCACCTTCTACCCCTTTGTGAATGCTGCCATTCAAGAGGCTGATTCCAAATGGGATTTGCTAACCACTTTTAGAAATACATACACAGAAACATTTTGTAAATTATTGTATTACTGCATTTGGTTTTTTTTTTCTGTTTGGAGTTCAGACTTAAACTGATTGTAAACTGTCGGGTCCTTCTTTGCTGCTCCTGGCCCCTCCCTCTTATCGATTGCCCCCTCAACCAGCAGCTTCCTATGCTGGCACCGAAGCCGAGTCAGAGTTTTGTGTATCCATTCAGACACGGAGCCCCACCTGGCCCCACCCCCCTCTCCCCTGATTGGCTGACAGACTTTTATTGACAGCAGTGGAAGCCAATGGCGCCGCTGCTGTGTCTCAGACAATCAGGAGGAGTGTCCTGGATGGCTTAGACATTTGTGGACATCGCTGGAGAGAGATGGGGCTCGGGTAAGTAATTAGAGGGTGCTGAGGGGGGCTGCTACACACAGAAGGTTTTTTATCTTAATGCATAGAATGCATTAAGATAAAAAACCCTCTGACTTTACAACCCCTTTAAGTTTAGGCTCCACTTACTGATTACTTGAAGCACCCAGTTAACATTGTTCAACCAGAACACTGATACAAGTTCAGTTCTGTCTGGGCCCAACAGTCATCATCAGTCCTGGTCAGCCTCAGAAGCAACACAATGGAGGTGATTTACTAAAGAAAAATAGGTTGTTCACTTTCAAGAGCAGTTTTTCTTTGCATGAGAATTTTCCCCAGATGTGATAAAATTTCCCTTTACAAAGAAAGCTAAAAATCTGTGATGTTGCTTTCATTGGCTTGGATGATGGAAGTCAGCAGAGCTTCCCCTCATTCATTAAGTTCTGTGAAAAATTGCCATGCAAAGTGTGACTTCCCTTAGAAAGTGAACTGTCTTACCTTTATTAAATCAACCCCTTTTCCTTATACCAGAGGATATTTTTGTGTACATTTCTAAGGGAGCATTGCTTCAAGTTTCCTTATACATATTTTTTACACCAATAGAAAAAAATAATGGATGGAAAATATATCTGTTATAAAATACTTCAAATGTAGAAGCTCTTGTAGTGCATGAGAAGTAAATATTGCAATCACTTATGCAGCAAGGTCCATATAGTATATTTCCTATAGGTTACTGTGAATGCTAATAAAACATTTTGGAAGAGTATTCATAAACAAACTAATAACAACATTAATAGTGATTGTTGGGTTTATATGTGATGTGCATTACCATAACTCTTTGTAATGTTTTAGAAGTAAATCTGTTAGGGTTTCAAAAATATTAGTATCCTTTATTATTTATTTATAACGCGTTATGAAACTTGCAAGACTCTGTATCATTCGATTTCAAATAAAACAACAAACGATGTACTAAATCTTTAAAATGATGCATGGTGAGTAAGACCTTATTGGAAACTACCTATACTTACAGTGTAATTTGATTAAATAATCCCATAGCATAGGAATGTTAAGATGCAATTGGTGTTTTCCTGAAGTGCTTGGCAATAAATAAGCACATTTTCCTTCTTCAATATGCCAAAACACTTTGATAACATGAAGTTATGATCACATGAACTTACAGAAAACTTATGATACTATGAAATAGCTTGACACTTAATATATAAAGTAATTATTTGTGTTCAGTTTGCAAGGTTATAAAACATTCAGAGACAACATTTTTTATCTTGCATAATGTCATTTGCTCTTTTCAATATGCTGTTTTTAATGGTTTTGTCTAGGAACACAGACTCAGTGCCAGGACTTCTAAACAGTTTAATTTCAAGTGATTGAATTAGTCTAATACGTTATATAAATAGGGCTGGTTTTTTTTAGAATAACTTTACCCAGCAATTTCCCTAGGATAATTGAAAATATACCGTGCATGTGTTGTAATCAGTAAGAATACTGTAACAAAATAATTTAAATCATAGTGTGCCTATTACATGTGCCAATATTAGAATATTATAATACTATTGTAAAACAGAGGCAGAGGCAATGTGTTTTGCAGTAGTATAGTTTAATTGTTAACTGTGATTCTGCATAAAAGTTTCTTTCCCTTAGAATAAATGACTTAAAGTGGTTGTAAAGACAGAAGGCTTTTTTACACTAATGCATTCTCTGCATTATGATAAAAAAACTACTGTGTTTAGCTCCTTCCCAGACCCTCCTAAATACCTGAGCCCAATCTTAAACTAGCTAAGTGCCTGGGAGCAGTGGTTCTTTCCATTTCTCTCTCCTTACTGGGTATGGAGGCAGCAGCGGGAGCCTTTAGTTCCTACTGCTGCCAATCACAGCCTGTGAAGAGAAAGCAGGGGAGTGGGGCTAAGCCAAGTTCTTGTTTAAATGGACACACAGAGTCTGGCTCAGAATTGAGCCTGCACAAGTGCTCCCCTAGCAAGCTGCCTGCTACAGAAGCATCCGGTAGGGGGAGAAGCCAGGATCATCGGCTTGGGACCCCAGAAGAGGAGGATCAGGGCTGTTCTGTGTAAAACCACTGCACAGAGCAGGTAAGTATGGCATGTTTTTTATTTAAAAAAATATTACCTTTACAATCACTTTAAGATACATTTTTTAACTATTAATATATCAGTTCTAAAAGAGTTCTCTTTTTAAATATGGAAGAATCTGGTAATGAATATCTATATATATATATATATATATATATATATATATATATATATATATTTGACTCTAGCTAGATTCTCTAAGATACTAGAATGGAGAATACAGAGTGCACAAAGAAGATTTAGACAATTGCCTCTGCGGCTGCACTGGGGGTAGGTGATAAGACTGGTAGGTGGCGGCTGCGGGCAGGAAAAGCAACAATGTAACGCTCCTTTTACACAGGCGCCTTCTATTTTGATCAGCAGGGGATCTGTTCATTGCACCCTATACAGTGAATACACTGAACAGCAGCTTTAGCCACTTACTGAGGAAAATTTTCCAACATGTCCCCTCAACAGTAGCCTGGTGTGAATACCTAACAGATTGGATGACAGTAAACTAGGTTTTTACATTTTTTTGCGCTGCTAATTTATCTGATACTAAATAGTAATATATTAAACCTGCAGTACAGTAGCCACATCTGCCTAGATTTGACTTCTTGTTTTGTCTTGTTATGTGCTGACCTTCTAGTTCAGGAAATAAAAGCAGCAACTATTTAAAAAGTGCAGTAAATTACAGCAATATATTAACTTTACTTTATATTCTCTCTGCAGAAAATTAACCACTTCAATACAGGGCACTTTCACCCCCTTCCCCCCCAATTTTCATGTTTCAGCACTGTCTCATTTTGAATGACAATCACGCAGTCATGCAATCCTGTACCCTAGCAACATTTTTATTATTTTTCCCCCACAAATAGAGCTTTCTTTTGGTGGTATTTAGTCACTAGGGATGGGTGAACGGTTCGGCCCAAATATGAGTTTGGGCCGAACATTGGCTGTTCACCCGTTTGCTGAACAACCAAATTATTAGGACATTTGACCATTTGTTTGGCCTCCTGAATGACCACAATGCACTGCACTGCTGCACAGTGCATTGAAAGCCCTGATTAGCTGAAGCAGTGAAAGCTTCGCCCAATCAGGGCACAGAGCACTGTCAGAGCCATGATTGGACACTGTCATGATGACTCTATTCAATCATAGCTCATTGCTCTTAGTACCACTCCACACTATAAAAGTATTCTTTCAATAGCGGCCATTTTCAGTGTGATATCATTGTGGAGAGAGATAGAACAGGGCTCTGTTCAGTGCTACTAGACAGTTAGGGGTTGATTTACTAAAGCTGGAGAGTGCAAAAACTGGTGCAGCTGTGCATGCTAGCCAATCGGCTTCTAACCTCATTTGACAATAAAACCTAGAAGCTGATTTGTTTCTCTGTGGAGCTGCACCAAATTTTGCACTTTCAAGCTTTAGCAAATCAACCCCTTAGTGTGCTATAGTGTGATATTGTGATTCTATTGTCAGTATAGACAATATTTGTTTAGTGTGAATCTAGGGATAGTCAATGTGAGTGAAGTGACGACCATTAATCTTTACATCTAGGGATAGTTCAGTTAGTGTCAGTGTAGTGTAGTAGGGACAGTTCAGATAGTGTGACTGTAGTGTAGTGACCATCATTCAACTTTGCATTAGTGTGCATCTAGGGACAGTTCAGTTAGTGTCAGTGTAGTGATCGTTTAACACCATATATTTCATTGCGTTACTGCAAGTTTAACACCATATAGTTCTGTGCATTACTGCAAGTTAAAAGCTGTATATTTCATTGCATTACTACAAGTTTAATGCCATATAGTTATATGCATTACTGCAAGTTTAATGCCATATATTTCTGTGCGTTACTGCAAGGTTAACGCCATATAGTTCTGTGCATTACTGAAAGCTTAATGTTGTATATTTCATTGTGTTACTGCAAGTTTAACGCCGTATAGTTCTGTTGTTTTACTGCAAGATTAACGACATATATTTGATGACATTACTGCAAGTTTAACACCATATATTTCATTGCATTACTGCAAGTTTAACACCATGTATTTCATTGCGTTACTGCAAGTTTAACACCATATAGTTCTGTGCATTGCTGCAAGTTTAATTTCATTGCGTTACTGCAAGTTTAACACCATATAGTTCTGTGTGTTACTGCAAGTTTAACACCATATATTTTATTGTGTTATTGCATGTTTAACGCCATGCATTACTGCAAGTTTAACATTGTATAATTAATTGTGTTACTGCAAGTTTAACGCTGTATAGTTCTGTTGTTTTACTGCAAGTTTAATGACATATATTTAATGACATTACTGCAAGTTTAACACCATATATTTCATTGCATTACTGCAAGTTTAACACCATGTATTTTATTGCGTTACTGCAAGTTTAACACCATATAGTTCTGTGCGTTGCTGCAAGTTTAATGCCATATATTTCATTGCGTTATTGCAAGTTTAACGCCATATAGTTCTGTGTGTTACTGCAAGTTTAACGCCATATATTTTATTGTGTTATTGCATGTTTAACGCCATGCATTGCTGCAAGTTTAACACCGTATATTTAATTGTGTTACTGCAAGTTAACGCCATATATTTCATTGTGCTACTGCAAGTTTAACGCCATGTAGTCCTGTGCATTACTGCAAGTTTAATGCCATATATTTCTGTGCGTTACTGCAAGTTTAACGCTATATATTTAACTGTGTTACTGCAAGTTTAACGCCACATAGTTCTGTGCTTTACTGCCAGTTTAACGCCATATATTTCATTTCGATACTGCAAGTTTAATGCCATCTAGTTCTGTGCGTTACTGCAAGTTTAACGCCGTATCTTTCATTACGTTACTGCAAGTTTAACACTATATATTTCATTGCGTTACTGCAAGTTTTACGCCATATATTTTGTTGTGTTACTGCAAGTTTAATGCCATGTAGTTCTGTGCATTACTGCAAGTTTAAAGCCATATATTTCTGTCCATTACTGCAAGGTTAAAGCTATATATTTCATGGTGCTACTGCAAGTTTAATGCCATATAGTTCTGTGCGTTACTGCAAGTTTATTGCCATATATTTCATGGCATTACTGCAACTTTAACTCTATATATTTCATTGCATTACTGCATGTTTAATGCCATATAGTTCTGTGCGTTGCTGCAAGTTTAATGCCATATATTTCATTGCGTTATTGCAAGTTTAACGCCATATAGTTCTGTGTGTTACTGCAAGTTTAACGCCATATATTTTATTGTGTTATTGCATGTTTAACGTCATGCATTACTGCAAGTTTAACACCGTATATTTAATTGTGTTACTGCAAGTTAACGCCATATATTTCATTTTGCTTCTGCAAGTTTAACGCCATGTAGTCCTGTGCATTACTGCAAGTTTAATGCCATATATTTCTGTGTGTTACTGCAAGTTTAACGCTATATATTTAATTGTGTTACTGCAAGTTTAACGCCACATAGTTCTGTGCTTCACTGCCAGTTTAACGCCATATATTTCATTGCGTTACTGCAAGTTTAATGCCATCTAGTTCTGTGCGTTACTGCAAGTTTAACGCCGTATCTTTCATTACATTATTGCAAGTTTAACACCATATATTTCATTGCGTTACTGCAAGTTTTACGCCATATATTTCATTGCGTTACTGCAAGTTTAATGCCATGTAGTTCTGTGCATTACTGCAAGTTTAAAGCCATATATTTCTGTCCATTACTGCAAGTTTAACGCTATATATTTCATTGTGCTACTGCAAGTTTAATGCCATATAGTTCTGTGCGTTACTGCAAGTTTATTGCCATATATTTCATGGCATTACTGCAACTTTAACTCTATATATTTCATTGCATTACTGCATGTTTAATGCCATATAGTTCTGTGCGTTGCTGCAAGTTTAATGCCATATATTTCATTGCGTTATTGCAAGTTTAACGCCATATAGTTCTGTGTGTTACTGCAAGTTTAACGCCATATATTTTATTGTGTTATTGCATGTTTAACGTCATGCATTACTGCAAGTTTAACACCGTATATTTAATTGTGTTACTGCAAGTTAACGCCATATATTTCATTTTGCTTCTGCAAGTTTAACGCCATGTAGTCCTGTGCATTACTGCAAGTTTAATGCCATATATTTCTGTGTGTTACTGCAAGTTTAACGCTATATATTTAATTGTGTTACTGCAAGTTTAACGCCACATAGTTCTGTGCTTCACTGCCAGTTTAACGCCATATATTTCATTGCGTTACTGCAAGTTTAATGCCATCTAGTTCTGTGCGTTACTGCAAGTTTAACGCCGTATCTTTCATTACATTATTGCAAGTTTAACACCATATATTTCATTGCGTTACTGCAAGTTTTACGCCATATATTTCATTGCGTTACTGCAAGTTTAATGCCATGTAGTTCTGTGCATTACTGCAAGTTTAAAGCCATATATTTCTGTCCATTACTGCAAGTTTAACGCTATATATTTCATTGTGCTACTGCAAGTTTAATGCCATATAGTTCTGTGCGTTACTGCAAGTTTATTGCCATATATTTCATGGCATTACTGCAACTTTAACTCTATATATTTCATTGCATTACTGCATGTTTAACGCCATATAGCAAACAAACAATTACTCCTGCGCAATATTGTGATGTAAGGTGAACAAGTATTCAAAGGATAATTGCTGTGGCCTTGCTGCCCTCAAGTATAGGGGGTGTCCCAGGTGTCACTAGATGATAAAGCAAAAAGAGGGCGAACTGGCCTTTTGCATTATCCCAAGGAAAGATTTTATTAAAAATAAAGATGAAAAATACTCACAAACATGTGAAAAATATATGCATATCTTAGCCTCCAAATCGGGGCAAACAGTCCTGTTGTGGCACCAGTCTCCAAACCGTGATGGAAAAAACATGGGGGCTGCAGCAGCTTACATGTTTCTGAGGAAGAAGGCTTTCCTTTGAAACATTTCATTGCATTACTGCAAGTTTAACACTATATATTTCATTGTGTTACTGCAAGTTTAACGCAGCCCCGATTTGGAGGCTAAGATATGCGTATATTCTTCACATGTTTGTGAGTATTATTATCTTTATTTTTAACAAAATCTTTCCTTGGGATAATGCACAAGGCCAGTGTGCCCTCTTTTTTCTTTACCGTTATATAGTTCTGTGCGTTACTGCAAGTTAATCACCATATATTAATTGCGTTACTGCAAGTTTAACGCCATATAGTTGTGTACCTTACTGCATGTTTAACGCCATATATTTCATTGTGTTACTGCAAATTTAATGACATATAGTTCTGTGCATTACTGTACGGTCTACGCAGTATAATGCAGTGTATTGTAGTGTATACATGGAGCGTGTCTGTGTAGTGAGTACTCAAATTAAAGTGCACCAAACACCACTTTCCATTGCTTAAAGTGCATCTCCATACGCATTTCCACATCTTTATTACATTTTATTTATAAACGCCCCCCAGCCCCCATCATGTCTGGGAGGACAACAAGAAGAGCCAGGCGTTCCCATGGCACTGTAAGGGGTCCAGCTGCGTATGTGTCCACAGGCAAAGATGGACGTGGTCAGTCCTCAGGCAGGGCATCATTTCCTCTGTTTAGTGATGTTGCCTGTGCTATCCAGCCACAGCATGCAGAGGAGGTGGTGGACTGGCTTACTATACTGTCCTTATCCTCCTCATGCTCCATCAGCCAAGCACTAGTATGCAGTCCCTTGCAGATGTCAGAGTGGCTAAACCTGCCTCCTTGACCACAGCTTTTCCTGTTATAGCCCTAGCATCAGCCATGGAGGAGTCAGCAGAGGTATTTGAACACAGTGCCAGCCACTTGCTTCTTGATGATGCACAGCCATTACTCAATTCAGATGTTGATTCTGAGGTTGAGGAAGGCAGGAACATGAACCAACAGAGAGGGGAGAACACTGGTATACAAATTGGCATTCGTGTTCTCCCAGCCACAGCGTATTGCCAAGTTGTCTCCAGTGGTAATGAGGATTGAGGAGATGATGATGAAGAGGTCACTGACACAACTTGGGTACCAGATAGAGCAGGGGAGGAAAGTGAGGGTGAAGCACAACCCCAACAAGGAAGCCATCATGGAAGACCAGAGAGCAGCAACCCTATTCCATCACATTGTGGAGCTGTTATCTCTTGGCCCACTTCCCACAGCTCAGCTGTCTGGGCCTTTTTTAGTACATGTGCAGCCAATCAAACTGTTGCTATTTGCAAACTTTGTCTCAAGCACATCAAACGTGGCAAAAACATTTGGGTACCACTTGCTTGACAAGGCATTTAACCTCACACCACTTGTCCCCCCTCCTCCTCACTCACTTCAGTCTGCCCCTGCTATGACTCATGGCCTCTCAGCAGCCTCCACTGGCAGGGATAATGGTATAGTGCAGGGTGTCCCAGGTCCTTGCAGCACATATGCCAGAAGCACACCACCAGCTGTAGACTATATCCGGCAAATTTTTCTGCCCCATCTGCTGCAGCGGACAAAAAAATACAGTCCTAGCCACCAACATGTCCAGCGTCTAAATACAAGCTTGTCAAAGCTGCTAGCTCTCCAACTTCTGCCTTTTCGCCTGGTGGATTCTGCACCTTTCATGAATTTGCAGAATGTGCTGTACCACAATGGCAAGTTCCCAGTCACTATTTCTTTTCAAGTAAGGCCATTCCATCTCTCTACCATCACATGGAAGGCAATGTTGTGGCATTGTTGGGCAAGGCAGTCTACATTACTGCTGACACATGGTCCAGCAAGCATGGGTAGGGACAATATATTTCTTTCACAGCACACTGGGTAACTCTGCTTGCAACTCATAAGGATGCAAGACAGGGCTTAGTGCTGAAGCTTGTTGTGCCCCCACATCTCCATACAGCTGGTGAGGATGTGAGATTTGTCAGCTCTACCCCCTCCTCCTCCTCCCCCTCCTCCTCCATGCTCTCCTCTGCTGAATTGTCCTTTGGAGCTCATGTACTTCCTAAGCGTTCAAATGGCTGTTCAATGAGTCAGACTAAAAAGTGCCATGCAGTGCTTCAGCTGGTGTGTCTAGGGGACAGAAACCACACCGGAGCAGAGATTCTTGCAGCTCTGCATGGACAGGCCCAGAGGTGGTTCACGTCACGCCAGCTGCGGCCAGGAATGGTGGTGTGTGATAATAGCACACCACCTTAGACAGGGAAAGTGGACACATGCCTGGCACATGTCAACAATTTGGTGGTGCAGCATTTCTTAAATAGGTACCCAGGTTTGGAAGATCTGCTAAAGCAGGCCAGAAGAGTCTATAGCCTTTTCAGGTATTTATACACAACCGGTGCTCAGCTGGATGAAATTCAGCCCACCAGATGGAACTCAACTGTGGCAATGCTGCAGTGGCTGCACATGCAGCAGAGGGCCGTCAACGAGTACCCCTGGCAGTTTCAAAGGCATTGAAGCAGAGGAAGACATATATCCAACAGTACCCTTGATTCCTTGGGAGTAGTACGTGGCTGGAAGGAGGCAGTTCCAGATACTGTAATCCTCAGTAACCCCAAGGAGCCTGCTTCTCATGCCTCTGCAAATTTGTGGTGCATTGGCTCCCTCTTGCTTCAAAGCCTGCAAAAGGACCCAAGAATATGTGGCATAAAGGAGAAGGATCACCATTGGTTGGCAACCCTGCTTGACCACCGTAATAAGGGTAAAGTCTCAGAACTCTTCCTGTCCCCACAGAGAGTGCAGAAGATGAAATCTCTTGAGGACACCTTAAAGAGGAGTTTATCAAATGCTTTTCCTGACTCTGGTAGGTTACAGTGTTATGGAAAACATAGTTTTGAGGCTTCTGTTGGTCAAGAGAGGAGCGGTGGGGAAGGCCGCCACCAAAGTGATGCATTTCTCCATTTTTTTAGTCCTCACCACCCAGGGCTGTCAGCTTCTACATCCCATGGTGGCATCAGCATTACATGGTGGTAAATTTTCTAGGGGCGAAAACAGAGATGGAGAGTTTTCCAGTTGACAATCCACTGGCTTACTGGGTCATGAGAATAGACCATCGGCCAAAACTTGCTCAGTATGCTGTTGAGCTGCTGGGCTGCCCTGCATCTAGCGTGCTTTCAAAATAGCCATTCAGTGCTGCTGGTGGTTTTGTTACTGATCATAGGACATGTCTGTCCACAGACTCTGTGGACAATCTGACTTTTATCAAAATTAATCAGTCCTGGATTACCAGCAGCTATGAAGCCCCTGATGCCGATGTCACTGATTAAGTGTTTTTAGGATGTGGAATCACTGCAGGACTTCTAGGATGCCTAGCGTTGTAAGTGTTGATTTCAACTGGAAAAATGTTTTTGGTGTAGGTTTCATGGGCACAATTAACACCCAAAGACCAATTATTCCGCACCTGTTTGACAGATGCATATCATTGCAATTTTTGACAGCAAGGCCAATTCTTGCTTTCATCAAGAGTACCAATATAGGGTTATGGTGTCGTTGCTTACAAAATAAAGTAAGCTTGCCGGGAAAATGTAATTTTTTTGGCTTTATAAATGTAATTATTGCTGTAGCAGATTCTATACATGGTACAGATATGCCACTTTACAGGTAGACTAAGGGAACCCCCAGGCACTATATTGAAAGGAATTTTTCATTTTTATGCTTTCATTTTAGGCATCAATAAATCATTGCTCATTTAAAAATGACATTTTTTACAAACTTTTTTTTCATTGATACATAACCCCCAGGGCAGTACCCGGACCCCCATAACCATTGTATGCCCAATTACTTGCATATAAGTCTTCAAAATGGGCACTTTTGATTTTTCACTTTCGGGTCCCATAGACTTCAATGGGGTTCATTATTTGGTTCTGAACTTTCTCGATGTTCGAAAGTTCTGGTGCGAACCAAACAGGGGGTCATTCAGCCCATCCCTATTGATCACCACTGGGTTTTTTATTTTTTGCACTACATATAAAAAATCCAGTTTTTGAAAAAAAAGTTTTTCTTTGTTTCTGATATAAAACTTTGTAAATAAGTAAGTGTTCTCCTTCACCTATGAGCACTGATGAGCTTGCACTGACAGACACTGATGAGGTGGCACTGATGAGGTGGCACTGATGGGCACTGATGATAAGGCACTTTTATGCAGTACTGATAGATGGCACTGATAAGCAGCACTGATGGGCACTGATAGGTAGCGCTGATGCATTCATAGGTGGCACTGATGGGCACTGATAGGTGGCACTGATGGACACTGATAGGCGGCACTGGTGGGTTGCACTGATGGGCACTGATAGGCAGCACTGATGGGCACTGATGGGCACTGATAGATGGCACTGATAGGCAACACTGATTAGGAAGCACTGACAGGCATTACTGATGGGCACAGATTGGCATTGGGTGCTAATTGTCACTGATTGGCATCCCTGGTGGGATCTAGTGGGCATCCCTGGTGGTCTCTAATGGGCATCCCTAGTGGGTTCTAGTGGGCACCATTGATGGGTCTGCACTGATTATCAATGCACTGATTATCAGCGCAGACTTCCCCTGTCAGGAGAGCAGCTGATTTGCTCTCCTCTACTCGTGCCTTGTCAGCTCGAGTAGAGGAAAAGCCAATAAGCGACACTTCCTGGTTACCATGTGATTAGCTGTGATTGGACACAGCTGATCACATGGTAAAGAGCCTACGTCATAGGCTTTTTACCAGGATTGCAAATGTGGTGTTTCAGACTGAAACAACACACCACTGATCGCCTGCGCTCCCTCTCGGGCGTGCTAGCGTCTTATCCTGCTGGACGTCATATGACACCCAGTCAGGATACTACAAAAACTTTCTGGCTATCATTCTGCTATATGGTGGGTAGGAAGTGGTTAAGATTATTTCATTTTATGTGTTTTCATTGCTGCTAAATTATCATGTCTGTGTCTGACCTGTCAGTATATATTGTATCACATGCATACAATAGCAGTTTCCTACAAATTCCTCCAATTATCTTCACTTTTCCTTAAGCCTAGCACACACTAGTTTCTTTTCATTCAACCCAGCAGGCTGAACAAAATAAAACTGACAGCTCAGGTTGGAGCCGCTGTACTAACAATCCGATTTTAGTACAACAATCTCCCCTGCTGTTCTATTGTGTTCTGACAGGGGGACAGCCCCCGCCAGAACACTCTGGTCAGTGCTCTCAGCCAATCGTCTTCTGGTTTTCAAGCATGCTCATCTGACAGAAGGCTTCTGTCAGACTGGCTGCCATGCACAAGGGCCAAATGTCGGCTGTTTTTTATCATGTAGGCTTTAGAATCCATTAGCCCCTGTTCACTCTTGAGCATTTTTCTACTCATTTCCTTATACCTTACTACACCTGACTACGCAGAATCCCATTCTTCCTAATTGCCCTGCTCACATTTGTATGCTCATTCACCTTGCACTCTATGCCCAATGCTCAAAAATTATATGGCCTTTTTTTTTTGCATATTCAGGCAGTTTTGATCCCATATACTTCAATAAAAAAGCTACCTGTAAATGTGCAATACATGTGTTTTTGTGCACATTTTTACACCTGAAGAACTCCTTGCCTCCCATAGAGCCATTCTCCTCCTCTTGCCCAGCTCAGGATAAAAATTCCTGAAGTGAGATACACATGTAAAAATGTCTGTAAATTGCCTATAGTACATCTATAATATGCCTAACTAATGCCTGAAAAACATGCTTCAAAATCATCAGAAATCCCTCAAGTGTGAGCGCAGGCTAAAAGGTAAAGTTATTAACAATGCAAATACTAGCTGGCACTTGAATCAACAATGTGGCCAGTGGCGGCCCATCCATTAGGGGCGCACAGGCGTCGCCCTCCCTATCCATGCATCTGGCCTGCTGATCTACATACAGGGTGCCGGACTATGGATTTTAATGGGGGTGTGTGTCTTTTTGAAGCATGTGACCAGATCCCACCCAGTTGTGTGACGATAGCAAGTGAATATTCGCTATGTTCACACTAAATCTCCTCCCTGCCATTTAGGAAGTGGGTTGTAAGACCTGTTTTCCAATTGGCCAAAACATCAGGCAATCATATTGGACGCCTAGTGCCTAGGAGGAGGAGAGAAGAGATGGAGAAGACACTGGAGCTGCTGCCCACAGCCCGCCACCCGCCACCTAGATGGGGTCCACCCTGCTGGAGGACACAGGAGCCGCTGCCTGCAGCCCATCACTCACCACCTAGATGGGGTACATGCCGGACTGACCAGCAGACAGCAAGCAGAAGGGGATGTGGGGTTTAGTGCCGCCACCTGGGGGGGTGGTTGTTTGCCGCCCCACCCCAAAAAAAACCCACCAGCTGCCACTGAATGAGGCCCCTAGCTGAAGCTGGATTTGGTACAATAGTGTAGCCTGGTACTTCTTAGAAGGAAGGTAGAGCTACCTGCAAGCACCTAATAAAGTAATAAAAGTCAGAAAACACTGCAGGCACTGTATATTATATTGTTATTCGATACTGGCATTTTCATATACTCTGGGGAGAATTTGTTAAATCTGGAGCAGACACAAACTGGAGCAACTGTACATAGTAACCAATCACTTTCTAGCCTCAGCTGGTTCAGTTAAGCTTTGAAAATGAAAGCTTGCAACTGACTGGGTCCTATGCACAGCTGCTTCAGATTGTGGCAGCTCCAATCTTAGAAAATCCCCCCTAAGGCTGGGTTCACACTGCAGCGGGGCGGAGCGGCGAGAACTCAGCGGCCCGCTCACAGCTAGGCGAATTGTCAGGCGACTTGAGTCGCCTGACAATTCGCCTCAATGCTGTGCAAATGGGACCGTTCTAATAGGAGCGAATCCCTTCGCTCCGCATTAGAAAAATGGTCCCTGCACTATTTTTTAGGGCGATCTCAGGCTGCTTGCATTGACTTCTATGATAGAAGTCTCCTAGCAAGCCGCTTTGAGATCGCCTGGAGCGCCGCATCGCGCCGCTCCGCCCCGCTCCGTCCCGCTACAGTGTGAACCCAGCCTTACTCTTTATCTTAATTATATCCACATGTACAGCTTATATCAATCATTCTGGAGAAAAAAGCAAACACCCAGCTTGAAGAGTTGCTAATTTATTGTTACTTGTTATTCCAAAGCAGCTCTATTAAAAAGGAATTATAATGTAAAATGCAAGTAGATCAAACAAGTTAGGAGTATTCACACCATGAAATTTTGTCAGAATATTGCAGATTTTTTATGAACGTGTTTATGCTACAGCAGAGACAGTACTTAGGATTCTTTCACAGGCAGATAGTCTATTTAAGTCATAAAATATGCAGCACTGCAATTTTTAGAATGGCAGGTAAAATGCAGAATAAAACAAAAGGCTCAACTCACACAGATAACACACGAGGGTAAATATACTTTGTTTAGGAAAATTGACAGTTATTTTCAGCTGGGTCAATAGATTTCAATGAAATTTGAGAATTACAACCACATTGTTAAAATAAAGAGCTTTATCCTCTCATATTTCAGCCTTTGGTGGATACCCACAAAGTCATTTCCCTGCCAGGGTACCTGGCTCTGTTTTTTCTTACCATATAATCCTACTCCTCATCTTCCTAAAGCAAACCTGTCACTTTTATCAGCTGTTGGAAAAAAATGAGAAATGAAGACCAGGCACAACAATGTTCATTTACTTGTAAACCCATCACCCCCCAATCTAGGCATTCCTGCAGCATACAACTTCCTACTTTTGAAAATGCTAGTGCCGGGGCACAATTTCCGCACACTCTAACATGCAATTTGAGGCTTGTCTCACTAAGCTACTAACAATTAGCTCAGCAGGCTCTTGGGCAACCTGCAATACCCCAGTAAATGGTACTGATCAGCACCTTAGGATTGCTCATTTTCATATGTAAAGTTATTTATAAAAGTAGTGACAGGTGTACTTTAAGCATTCCCCAAAATGTAAAGTAAAAAAAATTCAAATTGAACAAAACGTCACCATAGGTGCAGAGATATTGTTGTTGGAGTTCCTTAGACATCTAAAAGAGAATGTAGCTTGCTGGCACCTACCTAGACCTGCATGGTTTACTTGTGTTTATTATGACATATTCAACAAATTCACATATCTGACAAACATTGCACCATGTACACAACTTACTTCACCAATCAGCTTTAACTAAAACTATTCTGAAAGCAACTGAGGTTTTCTTCAAGCTAAAAGTTACCAGAAATAGAGATGTGTACCTATTCACCATTTTCTGTTGCCTGCATGCCATACCATACCTGAGAAATATTTTGGTGAAATCCCTAATGAAATTGACAATTCTGGGAGTTTTGATATCAATAATCACTGATTTCTACCGCTGAATTTCACATATCCTGTAATTAGTAGGGAACCCAGAGGAATAAAACTCTTGGAAGTGTTGATTTCAGTGAAGACTTCAGTAGAAGATCAGAGTTAGGTTCAGCAGCACAGGCAGCAGGAAGGTGAGTATGGTACAAGTAGGGTTCCATTTAAAAATATTTGTACAGCCCCATAGTTGTATTTGAACATTATTCTTGGTGGAAAAAATGTCACAAAAAATAGAACTCCTATTTTTACAAAACAATCAAAACTTTTATTTACGTTTTAATACCATTTCATTTTTAAATTTCTAACAATCTTCTATATATTGTAATAATACATTTTTTTAGAACAGCTTGGTTTACCACCTGCTTAGCAAACAGTGGCTGAACTTTCAGCAAAACTATGCTTTTAAAATGAATAAAGCTCTGAATTCTAATTATATATTGCATATTGTATGTTTTGTAGCACCAGTGATTTAAATGACAGTTTTTGTTTACTACTTCTAGCATAATGTTTTAAAATTATTTTGGTTTGGTAACAATCACTTTGCAATACGTGATGGATAGAGGGGCTGTATGTGTACTTCTGTTTTTTTTTTTTTGTGCAGGACAGACTGTTTGCTATTGACTCTGGTTTCTGGTGCAGGGAAAGGTTAATATGTATCAGAACAGGGGTTTAAGCTTGGGACCAAGATAAAGCTAGGCTCACTGTTAAGTTATAGTTATAAACACATAATGTTTCATTTACATTGTCACTCCTATTTCTGTATGTGGATGATGGCACTGTTATTATGTTGATAATAAAAAAAAAATAATCTGAGTACATTTTTCCTGATTGATATACAGCTGTCACATGACTAATATCTTTCGCAAACCCAGATCTGCCTGTCTGCAGGGAAACATAAGTAAGAGTAGCTTCTAGTCCTCTGCTGTTGGTCACATGTTCAAAATAAAAAAACAGACTTTTTTCCATGTTATTGTTGCTGATCTCCTATCTTCACCAACTATGCCATCCATCTACTGCTGAACTCTGTAGTTCCCCTGTAGTAGCCTGCTGAACTTGCTGAAAAATTGTTATTCCCCTCTGACATCCTGTTTGTAAGACCGCTGGCCGTTCTCCGTCCTGTACTGGCAGGCAGCGGTCTGACACGCCTTCCTGTCGTTTTCTAACAGCCCAGCAGGCATTTCTATTTCCACCTGCTGGGCTGTAGTGGGCGGAGGGGGTCTCACAGCCCCCGGTGTGTGCCACCCATAGAGGTGGTTTCCTCCTCCTTCCTCCTCCTCTCTGCCAGCAACGCCCCCCTCTCGTCCGCCTGCCCGCCATCTCTCATCAATGATAGCAATGATGGTGGCCGGGAAGGTCACCACACTGATGAGCACTGATAAGCGGCACTAGTGGTGGGCATGGTGTCACCGCACTGATGGGTACTGATAAGAGGCACTGGTGGGCACAGTGTCACCGCACTGATGGGCACTGATATGCAGCACTGGTGGGCATGGTGTCACCACACTGATGGGCACTGATAAGCAGCCCTGGTGGCCATGGTGTCACTGCACTGATGGGCACTGATAAGCAGCACTGGTGGGCACAGTGTCACCACACTGATGGGCACTGGTGGGCATGGTGTCATCGAACTGATGGGCACAGATAAGCAACACTGGTCAGCACGGTGTCACCACACTGATGGGCACTGATAAGCAGCACTGGTGGACACGGTGTCACTGCGCTGATGGGCACTGATAAGCAGCACTGGTGGGCGCAGTGTCACCACACTGATGGACACTAGTGGGCATGGTGTCTTCAACCTGATGGGCACTGATAAGCAACACTGATCGGCATGGTGTCACCGCACTGTTGGGTACTGATAAGCAGCACTTGTGGGCACGGTGTCACCGCACTAATGGGCACTGATAAGCTGCACTTGTGGGCGCTGTGTGACTGCACCGATGGGCACTGATAAGCGGCACTGGTGGGCACCGGTGTGACCGCACTGATAAGCGTCACTGGTGGGACCCCACTGATGGGCACTGATAAGTTGCACTGGTGTGACCACATTGATGGGCACTGATAAGCAGCACTGATGAGGCTGCACTGTTTACACTGACACTGTACACTTCCATATATCTGTAGGAGGAGTTTCCACCATCCCTGCAAAGTTTCATTTTTATGTCTTATTTTCAGTGTGATGTGTATTATATGTGATGTTACATATCCCAGAGGCCAGTATTGTGGTGATATTGACATGTATTGAGATTTCCATGCATTACAGGGTTCCATCATTATTGTGTTATTGATTAGTAAGTTAGCGCTGCACTTTTTTGTTTTTTTCTCATGCCAACATTTACTTGTGTCACATGATGATATAAAACATCCTGGCTCTTTCTTTCTGTATTGTGGCTAGGGATATCCTCATACACCATACCAGCACTGATTGCTGTTATAAAGATCTCAAATCTACAGCAGGAGGAGAAATATTTCTAATAGTGAATTATAGCAGAGTACAGCGTGTATAATATATCATTATGGGATGTGTGTACAGATCAGTAATGATTACAGAAAGCATGAAATGGCAATATGTTTATCTCCTTGTGGTGTTCAAAACCACACATGTGAGGTGTTGCCGCGATCGTTAGAGCGAGAGCAATAATTCTGGCACTAGATCTCCTCTGTAAGGCTGGATTCACACCTGTCCGGTGCGAATTCCAGCCTGTCTGCTGCCGGGAAGGGGCGGAGTCGCCATTCGGCGGCTCCTGTTCATTCCCACAGTGCAGCAGCTGCGGGGGGAGGGAGGGGGGAGGGGCGGCGAGCAGGGGAAAATATCAGCGTTCAGTGCAGAGTGCATCTCCGTGTTAGATGCGCTCCCATTGAACACAACAGGCTGGGAATTTGCACCGCATTGCACAAAAAACGCACACCGGACATATGTGAACCAGACACATTGAAAACAATGTGTTTTCAAGTGTCCTGCGAATTGGATGCGGTTTAAGCTGCATCCAGTTTGCATAGGTGTGAACCCAGCCTAACTCAAAACTGCTAACCTGTAGCAATTTTTAAACTTTGCCAATGGAGATTTTTAAGTACCAAAGTTTGTCGCCATTCCACGAGTGGGCGCAATTTTGAAGCAATTTTTTTTATTGCATTTTAATGTAAATATGAGATTTGAGGTCTTTTTGACCCCAGATCTCATATTTAAGAGGTCCTGTCATTCTGTTTTCTATTACAAGGATTGTTTACATTCCTTGTAATAGGAATAAAAGTGAGTTTTTTTTTTTTAAATGGACAGTGTAAAAATAAAAAAAAAACAAGTAAAATAAATAAGAAAAAAAAATAAATAAAGCGCCCTTTCCCCCCAGAGCTCACACGCAGAACTAAACTCATATATAAGTCCCACCCACATATGAAAATGGTGTTCAAACCACACATGTGAGGTATTGCCGCAATCGTTAGAGTGACAGCAATAATTCTAGCACTAGACCTCCTCTGTAACTCAAAACTGGTAACCTGTAAAAATGTTTAAACTTTGCAAATAGAGATTTTTAAGTGCCAAAGTTTGTCACCATTCCACTAGCGGGCGCAATTTTGAAGCATGACATTTTGGGTATCAATTTACTTGGCTTAACATTATCTTTCACACTATAGGAAAAAAATGAGCTAACTTTACTGCTTTCTTATTTTTAATTTTATTATACAGACTCTATATAGCGCCGACAGTTTGTGCAGCGCTTTACAATATTAGGGCAGACAGTACAATTACAATACAATTCAATATGGGAGGAATCAGAGGGCCCTGCTCGTTAGAGCTTACAATCTAGGAGGGAGGGTTAAATGATATGAAAGGGAAATAACTGTGGGGGATGAGCTGATTGAGAAAATTATTTTTTAATTCAAAAAGGTAATTTTTTCCAAAAAATAAGATATAAGATATAAATATAACATGTATAAATAGGAATGGGGCCATCCAGTGATGTAACCAAGTAACTCCACCCTTTCTGACGTCATGTGCCCTCAGAGGGGGCGGGGTAACCCATTTATGTCACCGGTGGCCCCCGTCCCTTCTTATAAAAGAAATATCAAACTGAAGACCGCCCATTCTAGGAGTCGCCTCTGGACGGCACTGCAGCAGCGGCAGAGGAAGAGAAGGAAGAAGAAGATGAAGATTGAAGAAGAAGACAATGAGAGGAAGGAAGAAGACCGAAAGAAGAAACAGAAGACCAGAAGAAGGAGTGGGGCAGGAGAAGATGGAGGAAGAAAGAAGAAGAGCTATTTTACACAATAAAGGACTTGTCAAAAACTGCCTCATGTTTTTTGTACTACTAAATTCCTTTTTTGGTGAATGGATAGGGGTACAATATAATACCCCATACTCATTAACATGGGGGGTCAGGATTTGGGGGCCCCATTATTAAAGGGGGCTTCCAGATTCCGTTAAGCCAACCACTTGCAGACCCCCACAATCACCAACCAGGGTTGTGGGGATGAGGCCCTTCTCCCCATCAACATGGAGACAAGGTGCTTTGAATACCCTAAAAGCACCCTCCCCATGTTGAGGGCATGTGGCCTGGTATGGTTCGGAGGGGAAGGCGGTCGCTAGTCCTGACCCCCTACTTCCATGCCAGGGCTGCGTGCTCAGATAAGGGCCTGGTACGGACTTTGGGGGGGACCCCTACACAATTGTTTTTTACATTTTGGCACGGGGTTCCCCTTAAAATCCCCACTAGACCCGGAGGCTTTTTCAGTGATTTTTATCTATACTGCCAGGAACCGGCAATACATTACAGCTGCATTTTAAATTACTATTTTTACTTTACAAATGTCATTTTGCAGTGGCACTGTTCTAAACATCACAGAGATTCACTACTTTACAGGCATACTAAGGGGACCCCCCAGGCATGATATTTAAAAGAATATTTAATTTTTATTTTTTCACTTTAATCATTATTAAAGTCACTGCTGCTGAAAAAACTATCAATTTTAAAACTTTTTTTGCATTGATACATGTCCCCTAGGGCAGTACCCAGGTCCCCATACAGTTTTTATGGCAATAACTTGCACATAAGCCTTTAAAATGAGCACTTTCGATTTTTCATGTTCGAGTCCAATTGATTTTAACGGCATTCGCCATTCACATGTTCTGGTGCGAACTGACTGGGCGGGTGTTCAGCCCATCCCTAGTCTGCATTACTCTCTGTGTCCACACTAGGCAGTTTACCCTCTATATGTATCCTGGTGACCATTGCCTTAGGGACAAAAAGTGATGGGAAATTTAAACTGCAGTTGCCACCAAAAAAGAGATGAGGAGAAATTGTTCACCTTCTTCCACCTGTTGCTAGCAACTGTCTCTGAGTGGATTTCCCATCGCTTTTCAGAGCTGACACAGCAGGATGAGAGAAGCCTCTTCTTTCTGCACACCAACCACCAATGTGCAGGGACTCTTTCTCATTGATCACCAATCTAAGGCCCCTTTCACACTGGGGCGGTGGAGTGTTAGCGGTAAATCCCCACTAGTCACAGTGGGGATTTACCGCTGTTAGAGCGGTGCTACGGTGGTGGGAAAGGTTCGCATTTAACCCCCCACAAGGGGTTAAAACGGGATTAAAAGTGCCCGCTCTCTGCGCTTCCAAGGCGGTGTGCAGCCACTTCAGAAGCGCTGCCCATTGTTTTCAATGGTTAGGGGCGGTGGAGGAGCGGTATATTACTGCTCACCGCACCACCCCAAAGATGCTGCTTGCAGGACTTTTTGTAACATCCTGCACCGCCCCAGTGTGAAAGCACTCCGACTTTCACATTGGAGTGGATGGGGAGTGACTTTCAAGGCGCTTTACAGGCTCTAATTTTAGCTAAATAGCACCTGTGAAACACCACAGGGTCTTATGGGGCTCTTACCCATTGACTGCCAATGTAAGTGGGCCTTTTCCCCCCTAACCGCCTATCTAGGGGGTCTGACCCACTGACCACCAGTAAAAGAGAACCATTTTCTTATATTGGAGACACTGTGCTTTCTAAATCCAGAGGAAAGATCTCATACAATCTTAATTGAATGGTGTATGGGGGATTAATAGGATTAAGCGTTACGGAGGAAAAATAGTCAGCATGCAGGCAACTTTCCTTAAAATCTCGCGGCTTGCCAGGTTTATTGATAAATAAGTTTGCAGATTAAAACAAAACAACACAGAAAATAAGTCCTTGCCATCCGGAGCTAAACTAAACAGCATAGTTTCCTCACAATACGGTGTGGGGCTGGCCCCCGACACCCACAAAACATAAGCCAAAATGCAAACCTAGGTTTAAAGTCCAAAACTACACACAGAGCTCCCTCATAACCCCCTCTGAAGTTCAGACCAGAGCTCAAGTGAGATCTCTTCCTGATTATTTAAGTCCACCTACTGGTGGACTCCAGTAGACCACAAACTCTGAACTGGAACCAGCCCCGCCATGGTGGCTGGCAAAATCCGGACCGGACTCTGCTTAATTCAGTCCACATAAGCGCATAAGGGGCGATAGGTAGCGTCCATCTACCACTTCACCTCACATATTGTCACATATCCTCCCCCTCTGCTCAAGCACCTGTGGCTGAGCAACTGTCCCAACCATACAGTGGACTCGGGAGAGGGCATCCGCATTGTTCTGGAGTCATCCCACCCGGTGTTCCACTGTGAACTAAAACGGCTGTAGGGCCAGGACCCACCTAGTCATCCGACTATTTTTCTCCCTGTTGTCACACATCCACTTCAGGGGGGCATGGTCGGTGACTAGCCTAAATGACCTTCCTAAAAAGGTAGTACTTCAGCACCTGTAAGGACCACTTAATAGCCAGGCACTCCTTCTCCACAATGACATAGTTCCTCTCATGCCTGTTAAGCTTCCTGCTTAAGTAAACAACCGGGTGCTCCTCACCATCTCTGATCTGGGACAGAACAGCACCTAGTCCCACCTCAGAGACATCAGTCTGTACAACAAACTCCTTTGTGAAGTCCTGGGTCATGAGCACCGGTTGTACACAAAGGGCCTGTTTCAACTTCTGGAATGCCTTCTCGGCTTCGGGATTCCACTTAACCATGCCCAACCCTCTACCCTTCGTCAGATCAGTCAGAGGGATGGCAATGGTGGCAAAATCGGGGATGAACCATCTGTAATGAAGGCACAAACCTGTTTTTTATTCACCAGTTGGGGCCATTTTTGGATTGCCTCAATCTTATTGGTCTGGGGCTTAATCAGTCCTCGACCAACAACATACCTCAGATATTTGGCCTCCTCCAGGCCTATGGCACACTTCTTCTGGTTGGCTGTTAAAACTACTACAGGTTATGAATAAGCGGACCTCCGTGCCGCGAAACGTGTTAACCCTTTCACAGCTTGTTGTCTTGCCTGCCTAACTGTAACTACACTTTGGCTCAATAAATCAGTTTTTGCCTCGGATGCTGGAGTGCGGTCCATTTCTTCTGAAGATTCCATGTTAACACTACTACCCTCAGAGAATCTATGACTGCTTGTACTCGGGGCAGATGCGATTCACAATCTGGACTGTGGATGACCATATCATCCAAATAGGAGGTTGCATAGGGGCGATGCTGCCTCAAGGTTTTGTCCATCATTCTGTGGAAGGATGCACGGGCCCCATGCAGGCCAAACGGCATTTGCTTGTACTTGAAGGACCCCTCGGGGTAGAAAATGCTGTTTTCTCTTTTTCTGGGGATCTGCCAGTAGTCCTTAGTTAGGTCTAAGGTTGTTATGTACCGAGCAAGTCGCAAACTGTCCACCAGTTTTTCAACCCGCGGCACTGGGTATGCGTCAAATTTAGACACGTTATTCATCTTCCTAAAATCATTACAGAACCTGATAGTGCCATCGGGCTTTGGGACCAGCACTATAGGGCTCGACCAGGTGCTGTGGGACTCCTCTATCACGTCCAACTCCTTCGCCACTGCCTCCCGTCTAGCCTCAGGTATTCGGTAGGGTTTTACATTTATGCTGACCCCTGGTTACGTTATTATGTCATGTTGTAGTACGGTGGTCAGTCTGGGTAGGGGAGAGAAAAAAATCTCTATTTCTATTGATAAACTCCTTAACGTCATTTTGTTGCTTTAGTGACAAGGACTCAGTTATGGGGACGTCCGGGGTCATGGATAGCCTGTCCTCTTCAGGAGTGGGCACTGCCACTAAAGTCTCTCTGTCTTTCCATGGTTTTAAGAGATTCACATGGTAAATTTGCTAGGGTTTCCTTTTCCCTGGCTGGTAAACTTTGTAGTTCACTCCCCCTACTTTTTCCTTAATCTCAAAAGGACCCTGCCACTTTGCTAGGAATTTACTTTCAGCCATGGGGACTAGTACCAGCACTCTGTCTGTCTGGGGTTGAAAGTTTGGGTTTTGGCACCCCGATTATAAACCCTTCTTTGGGCTTCCTGAGCTTGCTCCATATGCTCTCGCACTAGGGGCAGGAGTGCTGCGATTCGATCCTGCATCAAGGAAATATGCTTGATGATGCTTCTCTATGGGGTGGCCTTTCCTTCCCATGTCTCTTTTGTGACATTAAGCAGACCCCTGGGATGTCTACCATACAAGAGTTCAAAGGGGGAATACCGCATAGACGCCTGCGGAACCGCTCATTTAGCAAACATGAGGTACGGCAACAACATATCCCAATCTTTCCCATCTTTTTCCACTACCCTTTTTAACATGCTTTTGAACTTTTTATTAAACCTCTCTACAAGTCCATCCGTTTGGGGGTGGTAGACCGAGGTACAGGGATGGGAGATTTTATACAACCTGCACGAATCCCTGGTCACATGGGACATAAACGGGGTGCCCTGATCCATTAAGACCTCTTTAGAGATCCCCACCCGACTAAACACCTGGCCCTGCTCCCTGGCAATAGTCTTAGCGGAGGTGTTCCACAAGGGTATGGCTTCAGGATAGCGGGTCACATAGTTCAGCATCACCAGGATGTGCTGGTTCCATGAGATCCATGCCAATCCGCTCAAATGGCACTTCAATTATGGGAAGTGGGACAAGGGGACTGCGAAAATTGGGTGACAAGGCCGTCATCTGACACTCAGGGCATGATTCACAATACTCTCTGACATCTGCATGCAACCCGGGCCAGAAGAATCTCTGGGTTGTTCTATCCCTGGTCTTATCCATACCCAGATGACCCCCCATTACATGTCCATGGGCTAGATCTAGCACCATCCTGAGAAAGAGTTTGGGAACCACTAGCTGCTCCACCTTATCCTCCCCACGTTTCACCACCTGATACAATAAATTATTTTTAAGAGCCATGTAGGGAAAAGACACACCCCAATTAGGGTCCACAGGTTCCCCATCCATCACCTTCACATTTTCTCTGGTTCTAAGGAGAGTGACATCCCATAGTTGCTCTGTACATAAATCCTCTCTCCAGACCTCTAAGTCAGGTACTACATTCGGTTCACTCTCACGGTCAGGGTCAGAGACATTGTCTGGGTCATTAGCCTCCAGCTGGGAGCTATCTTCCAGCTCCTCTGGCTCCCCAGTCAGTACAGGAAAAGAAAGAGGGTCTCCTCCTTCCTCGATCCTGCCACCTGTCTCCCCTTCCATTTGGCAAAAAGGGTCGGGTGATAGTTCCCGTGCTTCTGCGGCAGGGGTAGCTCTCTACTTCAGACTCCCTGTGCCTTCCCATAACCTCCAAAAATGGGGAAAATCCCTGCCCACTAGGGCGTCATATAGCAAGGAAGGTACTACCCCCACTGAATGAGTCACACTGCCCAAGGGGTGTCAATCTCAACCACTGCCGTCTGGTAATCACGAGTGTCCCCATGAATGCAAATGACCCCGACAGTGCTAGGGTGTAACCTTCCAGGATTTACACAATTGCTTTTTACTCACTACACTACCAGAGTCAAGCAGGGCAGTGACTTGGTTTTCATTGGAACAGTCTTACTGGGTCCGCCGGGCAATCTTTCACCCCTAGATACATTGGAGTAGGGCATAGATGGGTGCAACAAGTCCTCAGCAGCAGTGTCTCTCTTCACAAGGTCCACAAGTTGGTTGGCGGTTTTGGGGTCCCCATGACTGACCCACTTCCTCAAAGCAGCAGGGAGCACATGTAGATAGTGGTCCATGACCATGCGCTCCACAATCTGAGGACCTGGCTAAGTCTCCAGCTGTAGCCACTTCCTGGTGAGGTGGACCAGGTTGAACTTCTGCAAGCGGGGTGGTTTGTCGGTGCGGTAGGTCCACTGATGCACCCGTTGGGCCCGGATTGCCATGGGGACCCTTAGTTGTGCGAGTATCTCTGCTTTTAAAGTCTCACAGTCCTGGGCTTTATCTGGTTTATCTGGTTCCAGATCAAAATAGGCTTTCTGGGGTTTACCGGTCAGAAATGGTGGCAACAATCCCGCCCACTGTTCTTTTGGCGACTCTTTCAAACGTCGTCAGATATGCCTCCGTTTCATCCGCAGGTGTCATCTTCTGCATGTGGTAAGAGGCACGTACCATCTTTGGTTCCACTGTCACCGGAGGTGTGGGCCCCTTCTTTAATTCCAACAGGGCCTCTGCAAACTGTTGGTTCATCTGCTGTTGTGCTGTGATAGCCTGGTGACTGGTGACTTTCCTCCCGCTGGGCTGCAACGGCCTCCCGAGGTTGGTTTCCTGCAGAGCCACCTGTTGTGCTGCAGTGGCCTCTGTGACCTGTTGGTTGGTTTCCTGCAGCGCCACCTGTTGAGCCGCCTGTTGTGCTGCAGCGGCCTCTGCGACCTGGCAGTTGGTTTCCCCCTGAGCTGCATTGGCTTGTAGCGAGGCCTTCAGCATTTCCTCCATCTTGGAAAGATGCATGTTGAACTCCACCACGTATGGGAGATTAGCTTGTGGGGATCAGCTTTCTGGAGGAAAAATAGTCAGCGTGCAGGCAACTTTCCTTAAAATCTGGCGGCTTGCCAGGTTTATTGATGAATACGTTTGCAGGTTAAAAACAAAACAGGAAATAAATTTGCTATCCGGCGCTAAACTAAACAGAATAGTTTCCTCACTATATGGTATGGGGCTGTCCCCCAACACCCACAAAGCATAGGCCAAAATGCAAACCTTGGTTTATCCAAAACAGGACACAGAGCTGCCTCAGATCCCTCTCTGAGATTCAGGCCAGAGCTCAGGTGAGATCTCTTCCTGATTAAGTCCACCTTCTGGTGGACTCCAGTGGACCACAAACTCTGGACCAAAACCAGTCCTGCCATGGTGGCTGGTAAAATCCGGACCGGACTCCGCTTAATCCAGTCCACATAAACGTATACCAGATGACAGGTAGCATCCATCTACCACTTTGCCTCGCATATTGTTACAATATGTATATATATATATATATATATATATATATATATATATGTGTATGTGTCTATATAAAATATATGCAACCCCAAAGGTATCAATACTAGCTAATGAGTCTGTTGCTAACACAGCTGGCTGGGGAGAGGCTGCTGGGAACCCAAACACTGCAAGAGAGAAAATGGATGAGGAGAGAGGCGCCAAGTTGCTAATAGTGAAGGAGGCTGATGGAGGAGGCCGGGTTTGGCCTCTGATATGCGTTCTGATTGGTCACAGCACCCTGGATGGTGACAGCTTCCTAAAAGCTCCTTGACAGATCAAGTTTCCTGTGATGGCTTGCTTGGAATCCTGCACAGGCTTCACTGTGCTCCTGTCAGTGGCTCTGCTGTGGGCTGGATTCTGAACTGATGACTTTTACATGGAGCTTGTTTCAATGCTTAACACCAGCAATGTCTGTGAGCATAAGCTTTGTATTTTAACCTTTTTTTTTTTTTACTAATAACACTTGCTACACTATTGGCAGCAATGTAAAGGGGCCTGTCTTCAGTAAGAGCCTATTCGCATAATTGCTGCAACATATGTCCAATGGCAAGGGCCATTGGAATGACATTCAGAATTAAGGACAACATCTTACACCAATGAAAGTAATATGCATTATCAATGCAGATTTAACAATGCAATATTGTGAATGGTTCCCAAGGGAGAGCACCAATGACCAGCAAAGCAATGTAAGTGGAAATTTCCCTATTGATCACCAATATGACACTACAATTTCACTGCCTGTGTTTCTTTTCCAGTCATTATTTCTAGATTATAATATGAATGAATATAATGCTATTGTAAGGAGAAGAGGGGCTTGCATGGATGTCAAAAACTCAAATAGTTATGCCACATTCTTTATTATTTTATTTATTATCATACATATCTACAGCTTGCTGATCCCTCTGATGCACCACAAGCTAATGATATGAAACATTTTATATATAAATACATCTTAGCAGAGGTTCCTCAAGACCTGTAGATTATTTTAAGGCTTTCTCTGGTACAGAAGGTTGAAAAAAAGCTGTAATATATTAATATTATTCACACATCTAGCAAATAAGTTTATTGTATACAGATTTATATTATGTTTTTTTAATTCTGACCAGACTTCACATTTGAAATTCTGATTTCATTGTAATTGTCCTTGCACATAGCAGGCGTAGTAGTTAGAATCTATATGCATGATGATTTATTATTCTATGCAAACGGTAAACTTTTTTATTTTAGTGGATACCAATATTAGAAAATCCGTGTCACATTTTCTGTATTGTTTGCACACTGACTTTAACAGGAAATAATACTACAGAAATCTAAGCATAAATCAAGTAAGACCACTGACTGTTCCAGTATATAGTTTGTCAGCCTCTATTCAATTTTAGTATTTCATATTTATTTATAGCAGTCCTTAAATTGGTGGGCTTTAAATCAGAAATACTTTGATTGGAAGCCTGCAATCAGGTTCCTAAAACTGGCTTATAACCTTGAACACCGCTGCAGTTTAACCACTTAGGGACCACCCATCCGCAATGTACTGCAGGCGGGTGTCCTGTGTACGCAAAGTGACATACTGGTACACAATGGGAGTCTGTCAGCAGATCCTGGCCAATGACTCATGGCGGGACCTGCTGATCGGCTGTGTCCAATCACAGCCCCGAGCCCTGTGTTGACATTCAACATGGGGCTCTGTACAGAGGGAACACTCTCTCTGTTTCTTATTCCTGCAAAGCAGGAATAAGAAACAAAGAGATCTTTAGTAAAAAGCAGCACACATTACACATTGTTAGACACCCATTTAACCCATTGATTGCCCTAGATGATAACTCGTTCCCAGCCAGTGTCATTAGTACAGTGACAGTGTATAGTTTTATCACTGATCACTGTATTAGTGTCACTGGTGATGTCAGTGGTAGTTAGTCATTTTCCCCCCAGCATCAGTTAGTGTTAGATTGCCTGCCACACCATCAATATCCTACTTTAGGTTGCTGATCGCCGCCATTAATAGTACAGAAAAGAAATATAATAAAAATTACAATATATATACCATCATTTGTAGATGCTATAACTTTCACTCAGAGATTGTCTTTTTGTAACATTCGGCTAAAACTTTTGTGAATTAGTGCTGCTTGGATCTTGAAGAAGGGGACATACCCCGAAAGCTTGTCCTGAAAAATTATATGTTAGTGCAAATAAAAAAAGTATCACAGACAGTACTCAATTGCTAGAAAGAGAAAAGTCCAGTATTCTGATGCCTGTGACATTATTCTACTTTGGCTATATAATATGGCCACCCCCGCCTTCCTTTTAGTACCCTTTTTCAGTGACATCTATGCAGCCAACATAAAAGTATTGGACTGACAGCTAAAATATATTTTCCAGCAATCGTTTAAGTACAATACAATCCTGAAAAGTGGAAATGTCTAAGTTTTGTATGATGTAGAGCTGCTTTTCTCAGCCTTTTATTGCTGTCCTCTACAGAATGAAATGTATTCTGAAGCTAAGTATTTTACTTCCCAAAGGCCACTCTATAGAATAGAAATGAACTCTTGTTTCATGAAGAAAGGCTATTTTGAAGGGCACAAGATTTAGATTGACTGTGGATTTAGAAGTGTGTGGTCTGATAGACTTTACTCTGTATTAAAGGGCAGAGTTATTTACCTTAACAAACCTTTTAGCTGCAAAATGGATTTTATACTGATCACAAAAAAAGTTTCTTGCACAATTTTAAAGAAAACCAGTCACATGTGGGATAAGGCAATGATTTGAACAGTTGATTTTAAAGTAAATTCACCTTAAATAAAAATATATAAATGCACATCTTTTTTAAAGTAAAAAAAAGTGCATGTATTATTTTTTTTATACTGCAGCCTGTAAAGCACTGTACTTACAATCAGCAGATTGCAGGTGCAATGCCAGGATCTCACAGACTCTCAGTAAGCTGTCTGCCCATACCAGTTTAATAATATACTTTGTGAGCTTCTTTTCACAGTACCACTCTTCATTGTCTTAACAGTTAAAATGTTAAAACAAAGCGCTGAAAAACACTTCAAAACCACAACTCCACATTCTCTGAACCCCTCCCGTCCCCATATCCCAAGGTATCCCCCAAATATTCAAACGCAGCAAATTGAAATAGAGAAGGCAGTTTTTTTTCATGCAATAAAAATTAGGGTATATTATCTTGAAGACAATAGCCACTAATATTGTGTGTGGGCTGGGTGGTATGTAAGCAGCTTTACTAGATCACAATATATTAAGAAGAAATATGGCCAGTTTTGTATTGAAATAAACAGAGTGTACTTTTTTGAGAGACAATATTGTGCAGCAGCTGGACAGTATTTAGGTAGCTTGATAAGGCGGCAATATAAGACAGAGAAGCCAGGTAAGGTTTATCCTACATAACTTAGAGTGTGATATTTCAGTCACAATAGACCCACATATTGTACAGTCCCGGGATAGTATGTAAGTAGCTTGGCTACATCGCAATATAGGAGTATATTATCTGAGAGACAATAGCATTGTAATTATATTTGAGTGCAGGATCGCTGGAATAGGCTGCAATCTTTGGGACATAAAGGAGGATTTACCCTGCAGCAAACTTTTGGTATTTGGCAGCTGAGGTTTAGCTATAGAAACATTATGTGGCACAACTACAGTGCCAGCACACTGGAATGGGCCATAACGTTGGGAGACACAAAGCATGATTTATCCTGCAGCAAACATTAGAAATTTTGCCACTGAGTTTCATCTCTGGAAACAATGTGTGACACCATTGCAGTGCATTAGAACTAGAATAGGCTGAAAACTTCAAGACACAGAGCATAGCTTAACCTGCTGAATAGATTAGAAATGTGGCAGCTGAAGTCCAGCTGTGGAAACATTGTGTGTCACTTTTACAGTGTGGCAACATCAAAATAAGTCAGGAGAGGTGGTAGTAGCTGATAATGATTGCAGGCCAAAAGAAGTGTTAGGACAGGATATTTGGGGGGGGGGGGGAGGGGCAAATTACAATGAAAAATATAATTGATAGTATCAGCTGCAGATATATTGTAATCATTGCTAATACATGACTGGTTCATTTTTATTAAAGTGAGTCTGTCCATAGGCCATAGTGGTAGAAGACAGCTCTCAGTAACAAAACCTTCTGGGACAGCACACTTGTGGCAGGGCAAATCAGAAACTCCAGCCAGACACAAACTGTGGCCAGTGGTCAAGCCTGGAAACCCAAAAGTCCATGGGGTACTCCCTTTTAAGAGTGTCTAGCTTTGTACCCCAAGTATTTGGAAAGTGTATATAGGCATGCTTGTGAGTGCTGCTTGCAGTGGAACCTGTCCACTGTGGTTGACATAATGCCTTAAAGCATCACTGAGACAGTCACAAAGGATCCTGGTGGGTCTGAGATAGATGAATGTCCTCCTCTTCCTTCTGCTGTTGTACCTCCAGTGTTCAATTTATGACAGCATGCAGTGTGTGGTGCAAGAGAAACACAATGGGGATTGTGCTACTAATCCCCACCATGTCACAACTCACCATTTAGTTGCTGCACATGTCCTGAAATATCAATCACTACCTGTCCAGGTACCATATTCACACAGATATTCATGGCCAGCAGCAGCATGGGCAATATTTTGAGGCGTTGCATCTCAGGATGTTTGCAGGCAGTTTGTGTTTCCACTGCATTTTTGGCAGGTTAACACTTGCAGGGTATGACTACCTAGTGGTCCCACACTCCTCTAGCTTGATGCATGGTCTCCCGAAAACCAGAGTATTTAACCAGAAATTGCCACACTAACAGATATAGGATGTGTTCCAGGCATGGTATATGCATGAAATTTCCTTGCCAAAAGGTGGCCAGCAGGTTGGAACTATTGTCACACATGACTCTGCTTGGCACAAGATGGCTTGAGCTCAGCCATATCTCATCTTGGCCCTGGAGTACTGCCAAAAACTCTGGCCTAGTGTGGCTCCTATCCCCCAGGCATACAAGCTGCAAAGTAGCATGGCGGCATTTTGCCCTAGCTTTTGAATAGGCTCTGGAGTGCCATGAAAGAGGAGGGGGGACATGTTATTGCATTGTCATTCACACAAGGTACAAGACATGTACCTTGTGTGAGTGACAATGCATGTACAATATGACTTTAAAGCTCAAATATAAAGGGAATCCACCATTAATCCTATGATGTAAAATTGAAAACATTGTATTTTATCAAAGGGATAGACTACGTACCTGAGTCAGTCCTATTTCTGCTTTCTTTAATTCTATGCACAGAAGTACTTAGAGTAGGAAAGCCAGTACTGTAAGCTTATAAATCTCTACTTTGTTGCATGGCTCAATCCATCTAACTGTGAGGGCTTTCTGAGGTGCATGATGATATTATCAGGGTGCTGCTGCTCCTCCATTGTTCAGTCATTAGTTGGGATCAGGGGTGGACTGGCAACTCATGGGGCCCCTGAACAATAGGAGATCATGGGGCCCCATGTGTCCTTGCCCACACTCAAGCCACACCCACACAAAGCCCATCTACATATTGCACTGCCCAAAATATATGTGTTCGGTACAGAATTTCTCTACACTAGCTTCAAAATAAATAGGTTAAGAAAATAAAGAAAAATATACTCACATTAGAGAAAGATCACCAGACTTTCTCAGACAGGGTGTGCTGGATCATTAAACAGGTGTACAATGCAAGACGTCATAAAGAAAATGATTGACGTACATGTGTAGACTCCTCACCTTCCAAATAATATCCCATTCACAAACAGCGCCAGATCTTACTTATACATAATACCAGGCCCTCCTGTATACCACTTCACAAATATAACCAGACCCCCTTGGATTCTTGTATCCAAAGTCCCAGATAACACCATACTTCCTGTACCCTCCCACTAGAAAATAGTACCAAGCACCTATTCTTAGATAACACCACATCCATAGACCCCCAAATCCCAGATAACATCAGCCCCTCTAAGCCTCCACTGTTAAATAACACCAGACCCTCAGTACCGCCCACTCCTGGACAAAACCAGAACCCATAACCCCCCTATTCCTAGGTAACACAAGACCCCCTCCAACCCCCAATCCTAGATAACACCAGAACCACTATACCCCTCACTTCTAGATAACACCAGACTCCCTGCACCCCCCACGCCTAGATAACACTAGTACCACTATACCCCCACTCCTAGATAGCACCAGACTCCCCTATACCCCCAACTCCTAGATAACATCAACACCACTATACCCCCCATTCCTAGGTAACACCAGACCCCCTTATACCCCCCACTCCTAGATAACACTAGACTCCCCTATATTCCCTACTCCTAGATAACACCAGGCCACAATAGATTCTTATCCACGAACCA
>BLSH010063685.1:826543-838689 GCA_018402905.1 Glandirana rugosa
ACCACAATAGATCCCCACCCCCATATGTCATCACAAATACTACAATAGATCCTCACCACCCATTCCATAGCACTGGAATCACTATACCCCCAACTCCTAGGTAACACAAGAGCCCCTTTACCCACCACTCCTAGATGACATCATAAACACTACTGTATGCCCCCACTCCTAGATAACACCAGACCCCACTATTCCCCCCACTCCTAGGTAACATCAGACCCCAATATTCCCCCACTCCTAGATAACCCCAGACCCCTATGCCCCCCCAAACAGAACCCCTACACTCAGCCTCTGATCTCCCCTCTGGTCCCTAGGTCAGCTGGGATCTCCTCCCTGCTGCCAAATTCTAGTCTTATCTCCTCCCCATAGCTGGGGGGGTGGCATTGTGGGCCCCACCAGGGAGTAGGGTTGCCACATGATCCCTTTAATCCAGGACACATATGAATTACACAGGTTCTGAGGGTAATGCAGATAAGGCACTAAGTGAGTTTAATGACCACCTTAATCAGCCACAGAATCTATGCAATTAATGTGTGTCCTGGATTAAAGGGATGATGTGACAACCCTACCAGGGAGGGGCTCGGGCAGCAAGAGCCCAAAATTCTTTTGCGGTTTGGTACATTGTCCCCTTTCCATGAAGTTGATCACTGAGTCTTGGCTTGGCTTGTTTATGACTGATCATTAGGGTTACAGGTGGCAGGGATCACATTGTTCTGCCATCCCAGGAGGCTGGGGGGGGTGGGGTCAGTGAAGTCTGGGTTGTCATTAGTAACTGAGCCAGTTGTCTAGCAACTGTCAATGCTCTCCCAGCTCTGCCACTTGAATGGTCAGTTCCCCACTGGAGCTGATATGAGGAGATTCTGATCTATTGGGGAGTTTGTAAGGAAGGGGGGTGCTGCTGACTGCTGATCTAATGGTTGGTCACCAATCATTAGATCAGGAGTCAGTCGCCCTCCTTAGAGACGCCCTATAGCTCACAGACCCCTTATATAAGTGCCCCCGCCTTCCTTGGAGACCTCCAGAGACCAGAGAGTCTCATGGGGCCCCCTACTGACCCTGGGTCCTCGGGCAGTGCCTGAGTGCCCCATGGGTCAGTCCGCCCCTGGTTGGGATACATATACCATGTGTAGATATTGGGGTGTCCTAGGGCACAAGACCCAGTTGTGCTGTTTGGCATGATAGCTTAGATAACAAGATTGGTTGAAAAAGGATTACAAATTTTTTTTAATAAAAAACAAACAAAAAAAATCACATCTCAGAAGGAAATGTAATGATATATAAGGCAAATGTTATAAAAGTGGCAGCTAAATTTGCCATTTAAATGTTGCCAAGCTTTTCAATCTGAATGTGTTTAACTGAAAAAAATTCTTATTTTCTTAATATATTTTCTAAGCTTCTAAGCTAAAGCAGATCTTCACCTATGCATCTTGTCTATCCTCCACCACTCCACTACTTGCATAACATTTTTTTTTTACTTTTTTTTAGAAAAAGGGTTTGGTCCCATCTCCGATACACATCATTCGCCTAGGTGTATGATGAATACTGTACCCGCTGTGCCTACTGGGAAATGTATGTCACATACCCCAGGTAGCATAACTGTTTCATTCACAGAGGAGGGGGGTGGGCCTAGTGGCACGTTACCTGGAGGTCTGCCAGCCGGCAGGCCACTCAATGATGTCAGAACATGGCAGCTCCAAACCGAGCGGGGGCAGGACATGAGAGGATCCCAGCAGGACAATGCTGCAGTTTCCACCTCCCGGAAAGTGGGGGTAAATGAAAAAAATGGGGGGGTTGGGTGGAGATTCGCTTTAAGGTTAAAAACTCCCTACAGTGCTGTAAGCAGGGCTGGAGTTACATCTCAGGAGCCTATAACCAGAAAATTGGGGGAAAAAAAAAAAGACTGAAAGACCCACTTTTTTTCTTGATAAATTACCACAGAGGTCTAGGAAACGCAAATTTTCAGTAAAAAACACACTAAATTGAAATCTAGGCTTGCAAACACAAAAAACTATTATCTCACTCTGGCCTGCATGGTAATATGTAACATGTGTCTTGCAATCAATGGTTTCACGTGTAGGTGCCCCCCAACGCATGTGTACTTGCATTTATATGTGGGGGCGTCAACATTTGTTGGGAGGATTTTATGTTCTTGAATCTAACTTTTTTTTTTCATCGCATTGATGATTTTTATAGGAAGGGTTCTCTTTAAAAAACCCTGTGGGGTTAATTTACTAAAGCTTGAAAGTGCAAAATTTGGAGCAGCTCCACACAGAAACCAATCAGCTTCAAGGTTTTATTGTCAAAGCTTGATTGAACAAGCTGAGGTTAGAAGCTGATTGGCTAGCATGCACGGCTGCACCAGTTTTGCACTCTCCAGCTTTAGTAAATCAACCCCTGTATGTTTCCTCTGGGCTCCACTGAATGTATTACAATGCACATAACATTACAATACATTCCTTCCCAGCTATGCTAGCTGGGGAAAGTGATAGCGTGACCCAGAAGCAACATCATACACGTTGCTTTCTGGGACACAGCAAGAAAGGGAGGGGAGTGGACGTGTGTCCTCTCTCCTCCCTCCCCTCTACTCGCCGGCACCTGCCATGTCAATTCAGAGCCTGCAGGTGGGCAACCAGAGCCTGGAATGCATGACAGGCAGGGGAGGGCTGGGCCAGGAGGCAGGGTGGCAATTGCCTCCCAGGCCACCCTAACTTACATTCAAAATGGCCAACGGCCGCTGCCCACTCACACTTTTTTCTTCTTGTGGAGAAAGGAAGCAGGGGCCAGGAGCGCAGCCACCAACTAAGTGAATAAGTGAAGGCAAAGGGGGGGGGCACCTGTGCTGATGGGCACTGGTGAGGCTGCATTGTTGGGCACTTGTGCGGCTGCATTGAAGAGCACTGATGAGGCTAACCTGATAGGCATTGATGAGCTGCATTGATGCATTGTTTTTGTTAAACCTCCTTTGTTGCTATTAACATTAAATTTTCACATTGTATCACATTTGTCTTGCTTCATAACATCAATATCCGTTCTAAAACCAGGTGGGCATGGATGGTGAGCTGATTCGGTGGTTCAATGGGCCACCTGACTGGACTTGCCTCCCAGGCCTAAGGCTGCCAGCCCTCCCCTGATGACAGGGGTGTGCATATGAGGGGTGCCAGGACAGGGGGTGTGTGGAAGCATTCAGGTGGCAGTGTAGCCACCTGCATGCTTCCACCTCACACCCAGGAGTCTGCCTGTCAGTTTTACACATAATCCCAGTGACTGCAGCCACCGGATTGTGTGTGAAACAACCATACAGCATATGGACCTGGCAATACAGGGTTAAAAAAATAAAAAAACTCATACAGAAGGGTCCCCTCTAGGAAGAGTGCGTGTAGGCACATGCCTACAGTGTCTATTGGGAAATATGGCCCCAGCTTTGAGTAACAATGTTACTAACATTCATTATTTATTGCTGCCTAGAAAATGTAAGTATATTGCTAAATACACATAAAAGCTATGTAATGCCCCTTTCACACTTGTGCGGCCTGAAAGTTGCGCAATTTTGCTGCAATTATTTTGCCGTGATTCTGCTGCAATTTTTGCCACAGTTTTGCCACAATTTTGATGCGGCTTGAAGCAATGCCTGTGTAATCTTAATGTCTATGGACCTCAAGTCGTATCAAAGTTGGACCAAAGTAATGCAGGGACTACTTTGAAGTTGCTGTGACTTGAAGTTGCACAGAAAGGTGCCTTATATTTTACATACCATCTTTTAGTGGTTAAGGCACCCCACATTTGTGGTTAGGTTGCATAGCTCACACTAAGTAAGAATAACCAGTTGCATCCCCTTCTTGCAGATAGAGTGCTGATAGATTTCTGAAGCTATTTTTCCAAAGCCACAAACTCATGATCACTTTTGAGAGTACTTTCTGTTTGGGTCCATTAGGTAGATCTCAAATACATTGCTATTATACACTCACCGGCCACTTTATTAGGTACACCTGTTCAATTGCTTGGTAACACAAATTGCTAATCAGCCAATCACATGGAAGCAACTCAATGCATTTAGCCATCTAGATGTGGTGAAGGTGACTTGCTGAAGTTCAAACCGAGCATCAGAATGGGTAAGAAAGTGGTTTTAAGTAACTTTGAACATGATATGGTTGTTGGTGCCAGACGGGCTGGTCTGAGTATTTCAAAAACTGCTGATCTACTGGGATTTTCACGCACAACCATCTCTAGGGTTTACAGAGAATGGTCCAAAAAAGAAAAATATCCAGTGAGTGGCAGTTGTGTGGATGAAAATGCCTTGTTGATGTCAGGAGAATGGGCAGACTGGTTTGAGATGATAGAAAGGCAACAGTAACTGAAATGTATGTGATTTGGCTGATTACTGATATTAGAGCTACCTTCTCCTTAGGCCGGTGTCACACAGCCGTCTCCGTAAGCATGCTCCATATTGCTCAGAGGGGATTGCACTGTTGATCCCTGCTGAGCCGACGGATGACAGATCTGTCTCAGCTCTCTGTGCGGAGACAGATCTGTCAGAGCCCTGCTCTCCTCTAGGGCAAATCGGATGGCAATGGACCTCCTGTCCATTGTCATCCGATCTGATCCGCAGACGGATGGAAAAACAGGGTTTTCCTCCGTCAGACTTTACGGGTCTGGAGCAGATCGGACATGTCTCCGCTGACATCCAGGGCTCTATAGGGCTGCATGGAGTGTTCGTTCAGGTCTGCCTTTCCATGGAAAGAGGCCTTGGCTTTTGTATTTGGTAATTGCACCTCATCCAAGGATAGATAAAAGACCAATGGCCTATATCTCTGGTGTCCTGGGACTCTGTGACTAAAGGAAGGGTCATGGCATAATCAGGTTTTTGTCATGAAAATAAATAAAAATGGTCAGTGTGGATCACCTTTAATGACTTTTAAGGCACTGTATTGAATCACAATATATCTCTTTTGTGTGGTTCACTTGCATGGACAGTTGAAGTACCTTTGTTGGATTGTGATACAATATTTTGTGACACATTTATATGAGCATTATTTATGCATGGTCCATGGGACAATTAATATATTTATTGCACATTATTTAGTGGCTCTTAGATAAGCTACATACTGTACATTCAAAGTTTATTTTTTAATATTTAGCAGTTTATTTATTTTTAGGTAGCGCTGCTCTCTTTTCCTTGTTTTAGACTATTCAAATTGCAAGGGAAGTTGCACATTGCAAGATAATTTTCCCCAGAGCTTATTGAATGCATTTAAGCTCTTCTGACTTCCATCATCCAATCATGTGCAAGGAAGTAATCTGTTTTTTTTTATTTCCATGGCACATGACTGGGTAATTTCTGCAAACTGAAAGTGGTTCTAAAGCCAGGACATTTTTCTGCCTCAAAGTAGTTGTAAAGTCTTAAGGTTTTTCACCTTAATGCATTCTAAGCCTGCACGGGTGCCCCCAGGGAAAACGGATTCTGTAGGGGCACCTGATGAAGAGGAGGGGCCTGGAGCGACATCAAAAACAATTGTACAGAGCAGGTAAGTATAGGCATGTTTGTTATTTTTAGTAAAATAATATGTGGGTTTACTACCCCTTTAATGCATACCCCGCATTATGGTAAAAAATGTCCCAGTATTTGGATCGCCCCCTGACCTTACCTTATACTTACCAGAGATCTCATTTGACCCAGTGCTGTGCCCATTTCTAGCAACTTTCTCCTCTCTCCCTGAATTCACAGAGCAGAGAAGCAGCTCCTGCTGCTGTCAATAAAATCCCATAATAAGAAAGTAGTGGGTGTGGCTGAACTACGTGTGTTTATGGACACACACAGGCCAGGTCAGGAGCAAGCCCACACACTCCTGTAGGAAGCAGTCTTCTATGGTGGAGCACAGAGAAGAGGAGGACCCAAGAGTGCTGACGAGGGACCCCAGACAAGGAGGTTAGAGAGCAGGTTATACAATCACTTGAAATTGCATGACATTCACTAAAATCTTGGGAATATTCCTTTGCAGAGAGCAGCTTCCCTTAAAAAGTGAACAACATATTTGCCTTTCGTAACATAACCCCTAGATGTTGATTTTTCTCACAATGTATCCTGTGAAACGGTTAATCATAGTTTTATGGGGTATCAAACCATTTCCCAAAAGCTTCAGAGTCACTGTCAGCTTGTCAATGCTGAATATATTGCTTTATGATATCCATTTCCACTTAATATTCATATTGTATTCATAAGATGACAAATGTGTGCATTTATCAGCTTTTTAGGAACAAGGAATCATTCCGACACTGCACTGGTTTACGTACACTGTACAGTATATATTTTAACAAGATGTGTGATTTGTTAAGATCCTTTGTCACTAACCTCCATAAAAGAAGTCAGATAAGCTGCCTTATATGATATATTCCACAATTGACAGGGAAGATAACTCTGGGTTGTGCATTACTTTAAAGGTGACATCAATATTATGCTTAGCACAGTAAAGTTAATGAACTATAGAACTGTTCTGTGTGACACTTTCTCAACATACAGAATCACTTTGTGTAAGACAAACAGGCAATTTATATAGATTTTTGTATGAACTGTCTTTCAATCTCAGATGATGTTTGTCCTGCTCAATACAAGCAGTTTTCAGGGTGATCAGTCAAGGTGATTGCATCAAATAAATGTAAAATTGAAATAGGGTAGTGGAATCTTGCTTTTTTATTATTGTCTCTTTCAACTACATTTGGAAATATACATACTGTATGTATCTGTTTATCCAAACTAAATTAACCTATAACCTATAACAATCAAACAGAAATCAACCTTCTATGGCTGTGCATGTTCTAGAGTGAAGAAGGACATTTTTTTAACTTGAACATTATCTTTAACTTGAACAAATCTATTATTGAGATTTAAGGAGAATTATTTTTTGGAGTCAAATTTCAGTATAGAACATGTTATCTAGTTCTGCTTAGCATGAGTAAGGATTTGGACCTTTGTTGTGCTTGTTTTCCCCTAAGGACAGCTTCAGGGGAGGAGACTTTGTGAGTCCTGCCCATTCTGTACAGTGTACACTGTGCCTCTGTTACACTGTGTGACTCATTCTGCTTTGAGCTGAACTCGGTATGGGAGGGCTGGCTGTACCCCTCTTTTGGAAGCCCTTTGAGGAGGGTATGTGTTGAACATTTTGGCCTCTGTTGCCTAGGGAGGACACCATGGGGTTTTTGAGACATGATTGCTGATTACATTGGAATACGTGGAGCAGGAGGGTTGGGGTGCTACTGGTAAGAAGGATTCAATGAGGCAAGCTTCAAAAATAATTTATTTACTTAAAGGAAGTGCACTTGATGCATAGCTACAAGAGGGAAAGTGTGAAATCTTAGGTCCCTAGGCCAGCCTAGGCCAGGGAGAGGCCAATTGTCTCTGAAATACTTGATGATTCTGAGAGCCAAATGCTGGTGCAGACTTAGCCATTTTTCCACTCTCCATCACTAATATATATATTTATATATATATATATAAACATGTCACAGGATGTACCATTGTGGCTTACAGAAGCCGGTGTTCAGAAAAGACTAGCTTAACACAAATAAATCACCAGGAACGGATGGCTTACACCCGGAAGTCCTCAAAGAACTCAGTCAGGTTATAGCCAGACCATTATTCCTAATCTTTATGGACAGCATATTAACAGAAATGGTACCAGATAATTGGAGAAAAACCCATGTGGTACCAATATTCAAAAAAGGGAGGAGACATATACTTGGAAACTACAGGCCAGTCAGCCTAACAAAAATAGGATGTAAACTATTGGAGGGGATGAAATGGGATTATATCCAAGAATTTTCTGCTGAAAACAGTATTATTAGTAGTAATCAGCATTTTTTTACGGAGGGTCGTTCCTGCCAGACCAATCTTTTAACATTCTACGAGAAAGTGAGCTGCCATTTAGATAGGGGAATCAAAGAGGACAAAAATAAACTGTGCTAAGGTCAAAATCCAGCTGCAGCCAAATACTAAAAGTATACAGAGACAAGATATATTCAGGGCTGCGCTAAATTAAAAACAAGATTCAGTGAAGAAAACTAAATACAAATACTAAAAACAAATAATAAACAGTCCACATATGCTGTAATGATGTCAATCTTGGATGTATGCAAGGTGTAGAGATAACCACATGTAAATTAATCATCTGACACGTCACCCAGTGTGTTTAAGACATAAGTGCACCACCTAATATAAGAAGGCTTACCAGACTCAGCTTGAAACTGAGCGTTTGGCTAATCCCAAGCCAGGGGTATATGTTGGATCCACCACACTTCCCACAGCACTATCTGAGCTCCTCCAACTCCAAGCACTCTCATATGCCCACAAGGATGGAATAGATCAGGCAGCAATTCTTCATGAATTCCCAGGGAGGGCGCGCTGACATCACCATTCGTGAGTTCTTTACCTGGGAGACAGGAACTGGCCGGTTTTATGCTTATTGCTATCTGTTTATGTGAGCACCCTCATTTTTATGCATATTAAACAGTGGTTTACAGTACCTCACTATCAGAGCTTTTCTTTTCCTTGTGGGTGCTTTTGTTAACACTGGGTCATCCGAGTCTAAGTGAATGAGCGGGCACCAGGTGACACCTTGGAGTGAATTCATAAAGAATGGTGGGATTTGTACAGAGTGGAAGGCTGAGAAAGTGGTGGGATTTGTGCGGAGAAGAGGGCTGGGAAAGTGGTGAGATTTGTGCAGAGAAGAGGGCTGGAAAAGTGGGGGGAATTTTTGCACAGAGGAGAGAGGTGAAAATTTGTCCAGAAAGGAGAACTGGGAAGGGGGGAGATTTGTGCAGAGGTAAGAGATGCAGAGGGCATAAGGCAGGCTGTGCAAAGTGAGAGATGTGGAGGGGGAGGGGGGTAGGTTGTTCAAAATGAGAGCTGCGGAGGATGGGGAGGTTGTGCAGAGGTGAGAGCTGTAAGTGGGAGGTTGTGCATAGGTGAATGCTGGGGGTGGAGAGGTGAAACGTGGGGTGGCAAAGGTGAGAGCTGTGGACTGGGGTGAGCTTTAGATGGGGGTATAGAAGGGAAACAGAGATAATATGAAGTTGTTGACTGGGGGAGTAAGCTGTAGTTAGAGGGGTGCAGAGGTGAGATGTTGATGGGGGGGCAAAGGTGAGTTGTGGATAAGGGTGCAGAGTGGAGCTGTGGACAGGGGAAAGAAGAGGTGAGCTATGGATGAGGGTTTCAGAGCTTAGGTGTGGATGGGGGACATAGAGGTAAGCAAAGAGATAAGCAGAAGTGAGGATTTGATGGTTACTTTTGGGGAGATACTTGAGAGAGAAGACCAGGGAAATTTGTTGGGGTACAGTAAAGCATACAGAGTTAGTATGTAATGTATGACACAGCATGCAGGGTCCAGCGGTGAGAACTTTGTAACACCTTGTACATTACATACTCAGAACCGATATACTCTGTATGCTGTGCTGTATGTTACATATTAAAGGCCTCTGGATAGTACTCCTGAATGCTGCACTCTGTACAATGGGTTTTGCGTTACATACTCCTTAGCCCTGCACAATGTATGCTGGACTGCATATTACATATGCTTTTTTTACCATTGCTCTCTGTGTGCTGGGCTCTATGTTACATATACCTGACCCCTGCACTCTGTACACAGGGCTATATGCTCCATATTTCTGAGAACAAGGGACGCTTTGCATTGAATGCAAGTACTATGCTGTTTGCTGATTTTTTTTCTGTGCCATGTGTGATATGCACGGCTCACAACTGCACAATACACATTCCTAAGCCCTGTGTGTTATGACATCCTGAGTCCTGTACTTTGTGTGTTACACATGCCTGAACCACGTGTAATGCGCAGTTCTAAGCCTTCACTCATTAACCGGTTCCACACCGCGCGCAGAATATTTACTACGGCAGTGTGGACGCCGGGCGCCAATCGCCGTAAAAAGGTGGCGATCTGCAGGTGGCCGCTAGGGGGCGCGCGCTGCACTCCGGAGGAGTGTGCCCGCGGCTCGGGCGGACCCGATGTCCGCCGGCGAGCCGCGATGAGCAGCCACAGCCAAAGAGCGGGGAACCGCCGATGTAAACACGGCGGTTCCCCGCTCTGTTAGTGCAGGCATATGTGATCTACTGATCCCTGTCACTGGGATCAGTTAGATCTCCTATACCCATGTTAGCCCAGCCCCCCCCACAGTTATAACACACCCAGGGAACACAGCTAACCCCTAGCTCTCCCCCCCAGGTTAACCCCTTCACTGCCAATGACATTTATACAGTAATCAGTGGACATTACTAGTAAAAAATGTAAAAAAAATAAAAACCACAGAAATTAATTCTCACCATCCTTAACCAAGGCTACTTTTGTGCAAACCAATCAATAAATCGGCCAATTTTTTATATTTTTTTTTTTGGATTTGTATTTTAGCAAAAAGTAAGAAAAAATGCTTTTTTTTTGCAAAATTGTCGCTCTTTTTTTGTTTATAGTGGCAATCAGAAATGACGCAGAGGCGATCAAATACCAACAAAAGAAAGCTCTATTTGTAGGAAAAAAAGGACGCAAATTTTGTTTGGGTACAATGTCGCACGACCGCGCAATTGTCAGTTAAAGCGACGCAGTGCCGAATCGCAAAAACTGCTCTGGTCAAGAAGGGGGTAACACTTTCCGGGGCTGAAGTGGTTAAAATTGTTTGGCGTAGCTGTACTTCTCTCCTTTAAGGAAGGTGTGTCTGGGGGTGGGGTTTGGGTGTGGTTGAGGCAGGATTTTGGGAGGGGAGGGTGAGTTCCTGCACCTATTTTCTGAGAAAAAAAAGCCCTGGCCATTTGCAAGTATATATTTTTATCATTACATTAAACATTAAAATCAGTGCATATACTCAAAAACAATACAACACAAGGACTGCGCAGATCTAAGAATTATATACTGGGTGGCACAGTGGTGTAGTGGTTAGCACTTTTTTGCCTGGTAGCAAAATCCCAACCATGACACTACCTGCCTGAAGTTTGTATGTTCTCCCTGTGCCTATGTGGGTTTCCTCCGGGTACTCTGGTTTCCTCCCACACTCGAAAGACATGCTGGTAGGTTAATTGTCTCCTGTCTAAATTGGCCCTAGTATATGTATGAATGTGAGTTAGATTGTAAGCTCCTTGAGGGTAGGGACTGATGTGAATGTACAATATATATGTAAATCGCTGCGTAAATTGACAGTGCTATATAAGTACCTGAAATAAATAAAAAAATATTATAACACAATATAGGATGTTCTAAAATCTAGAATCTGTAATATATAGGGGGTAAACCAGCATTGATTCATACATTTCTAACTTTTAATATCAATTCTAGTAAAATAAATTGTGTTCATTGCTTTCTTTACTCTTACGGTCTCTTTTGTAGAATGTCACTGCATAGGTCTAAAGTGATCCAGCTTCCTACAATAATATAATGCAGACCAATAAATATGAAGACACAAGACAAACTGTGCTTTTATTTGTTATACAGCTTTGACAACAAAGACCTTAAGAAAAATGCCAGTATTGTCTGTGCTTAATTTAGCCAGAATGAAATAAAATGCTATCATTGGAATTTAGAAAAAGATAAAAGAATAATTCCCATTATTTTTAAAGTTGATTATGTGCTAATCAACCTTGAAAATGAACAATGCTCCTCTTTTGCATTTATATATTTGTGTTTAATGATGATGTGAAATTAATGGCTACTGACAAATGATTTTCTTTTCCTTAAGTAAATTGCTCCTTGCTGAGAACTGGTGTTGGCTTCATTTTATTTATGAATGGATAGATACAGCTTTACAAAACAATGTTTTCTTTTTATTAACGTTTAGGTTCCTATATCTTCTCCTCGTAACAAGTAAAAGTTCCAACTAATCGTGTATTAGTTGAAATTTTTATTACCCTTAATAAGAAAATAGAAAAAGATTTAAGGTTACTATCGTAAAATAAAGTAAGACCGATTTAATTCGTGTCTGTTATGACCGTAAAAAGAATTCCAGAAACAACAGTTTCGACATATTGTTTATTTTCGTGTCAAACAGAACACAGAAGTATAAATAACCAGACGTAATATAATAACATCCTTCGACCTAGTGAAATCTGGATACGTCACTGTAAGATGTTTTCTCTGGCATTCTCATTTCTTTCGTTACTTGTG
>BLSH010063685.1:842873-861131 GCA_018402905.1 Glandirana rugosa
TTGTCAGGATTCAGAGTCCCCACGTTATTTACTTGGTTACGTCTACATGACACCTTCCGACCTATTGGTAACTTGTTGGACAAAGACCGTATACGGTAGACAAAACTTCCAAACAGTACCGAGTCATGACACTCGTAAGACGATATCTTGTAGAGAGTAAAACCCCGTAAACGGAACCATTCTTCGACGTTAATAACGACCTACCCTTTACAATTCCGACTAATATCAGGAACGGGTATATTTTGTACACTGTGTTAAACGTTATCATCACCTTTGGAGAATGTGTATTTATGATGTAAATCTGTATTTCTTCCGTATAATCGGTTGCGCTTAAACGTTTAAATGATATCGCGGGAGATTTTTCAGCACAACTGAGCATGCTCAGACAAGAAAATTCCCTCATTTTAACTCCCATGCCTTTTTTAGAGGGCGCTATAGTAAATTTGCAAATTCGCGTTGGCTAATATGCCTTCTTTATGTCTAAATGTAGTATTTATGTGTAAGAGGTTTCCACTACTATTGCAAATTGTGTCACATGTTTTATATGGGCAAGGACTATAATCAGCCTTAACATTTCCCATCCAGCAATAATTGCAGCTTCTTACCAAGGCAAATGCCCCAAAATGAGAGATGTTCTATAGCAGAATGCTCACAGTACTGAGCCATGACAAACCTTCAAAACAGATGGCATATGCCAGAAACAGGTTGTTCAATGGTTATCCAGCCTTCCACAGTACATCTGCATTGGTTCATTTATTGCACCCCTGAGACTTAGGACTGTTTGACATCACAGCAATGGGTGCTCCATGAATGGGGCTAAGGGCTTAGCACTTCTGCTGAGCAAATCTGGGGTTCATATGTTCAAATCCACATCCTGTAGAAAGGCTGTTAGCTCTTCCTGTGTTGTTAAACATAACTCATGTCCTTCCCTAAGTTTTATATAAATGTAGAATTTATGTGGACGAGGGTTCCACCACCATTGCAAATCTTGCACAATCTGCGATCTTGCCAAAAGTATCGTGACACCTGCCTTTATACACACATGAACTTTAATAGCATCCCAGTTTTAGTCTGTAGGGTTTAAATTTGATTTAGCCTACCCTTTGCAGCTATAGCAGTGCAGGGACCTTTTTTTTCCCACACCAGAATCAGATCGCATTGGTGTTCTCACTCATGCTATCCGATTCCTATCGGAATCCACAGTTAGCACTGCAATCTATGAACCAATTTGGGGGGGTCATTAATATTCTACTGACACCTGCAGCGGTTCACAGAAGGCAGTGTGAACTGCCTGTGTGAGAGGTGCGATGCAGGTGCTGAAATCGTGCTGGTTCCTGCATCGCACCTATGTGAACCTGGGCTAAGGCCGCTTTCACACTTGTGTGACCTGAAAGTCGCATGACTTTACCGTGATTTGCCGCAATTTTTTGCTGCGATTTTTGCCATGATTTTGATGTGACTTGAAGCAATAGCTGTGTAATTCTGAGGTCTATCGATCTCAAGTTGCTTCAAAGTCGGACCAAAGTAGTTCAGGGACTACTTTGAAGTCACACAGATATGAATGGTGCTCATTGGAAATCATCTTCAGGCCCCTTTCACACTTGTGCGACTTTTTCCTGCGACTTGGGACTGCAAAGTCACATGACAAGTCGTTCCCCATGATTTTCATATCTGTGTGACTTCAAGTCGCAGTGACTTCAAAGTAGTCCCTGCACTACTTTGGTCCGACTTTGATGCGACTTTAGATCCATAGACCTCAGGATTACACAGCTATTGCTTCAAGTCACATCAAAATCACTGCAAAACATTTCAGCAAAAAATTGCAGCAAATCGCGGTGAAATAGCAAAAATTTCAAGTCACACAAGCGTGAAAGAACAACCCCTGAAAAACAACCCCACACCATAATCCCCCCTCCTGATTTTGGCCAGTGCACAAAGCAAGGTCCATAAAGACATGGATGAGTGAGTTTGGGGTGGATGAACTTGACTGGCCTGTACAGAGTCCTGACCTCAACCCAATAGAACACCTTTGGGATGAGATAGTGCGGAGACTGCGAACCAGGCCTTCTCATCCAACGTCAGTGCCTGACCTCACAAATGCGCTTCTGGAAGAATGGTCAAACATTCCCATAGACACACTCCTAAATCTTGTGGACAGCCTTCCCAGAAGAGTTGAAGCTGCAAAGGGTGGGCCAACTCAATATTGAACCCAACGGACTAGAACTGGGATGCCATTAAAGTTCATGTGTGTGTAAAGGCAGGCATGTTGACAATATCGTGTGGGCTAACACATTTGCAAATTGTAAGTGTTCTTGTTTATCAGGTGCAATCACTATAGAGTTAGGCAGACATGAAGAGACAGATTGAATGACACTGGTGGGCGTGTACTTCCATTGGGCGTGTCGGTGTGCTAACAATACAACCTATGTTATATAAATGGCTGCAGTAGAGGGGTTGGTTTGCTCTGGGAAGAGACTGTGTTATTTGATGTGGTTTTTGGTGGAGTAGGGCTGATATTGTGCATAATGACAAACGCCCTACTTGGGCTGTTAGTTGAAATTCTTGTGCATTATGTCCATCAAATGTGTGGCTTTGCTGTCAGTGTTGTGTATTGTTGCTGTCTGACCATGCATTCATGGTTTGGGAGCATCTGCTGACCTTCTACTCTTTGATCTCATTGCTTAATCATGTACACAGAAGTGCATCTTCCAGCATTTTTAAGAATGACTGTTTTTTTTGTAATTTTGTATAATCTTGCAGCTAAACATGTGTTGGTGGTTGGTGTCTGTTAAGAGTAGTTGTACTATGAAATGTGTAGCCTGCTATACACTGTGAAATTAAAGCTATGTCCACTATAAGGCTTGGAAACATTTTAGATTGTAAGCTCCTATGAGCAGGGCCATTAGATCCCAATTGCTAAATATTTGTCTAAATGTACCACCTAATATACTAATGCCACTAAATGAATGTACTGATTTGTGTTGCTGCTGTGCAAATAAATGTAAATTCTTCAGCTTTTTTTTTTTTTAATTTGTTTTGGGGGAGCTGTGTTTGAAGAAGTCAACTGTCTTGCTAATGACAAATTATGAGAAGGTGTAAGGTGGATTAAAAAAACCTAATCTCTTCAGCACACCTGCAAGTAAATGATTAAGGTTGTTTAAGTGGAGTCTTTTCTTTTAACAGGTCTGGAGAATTGCAGGTAAGTGCGGGTTCACACTGCTGCACTGTGCAAGATTGCGTCTGATTCACACTGCAGTACAAGTCACATGTGATGTGCTTTCAGCAATACAGATAGTATGGCTGAATTTGCATTGCATTCGGACCAAACTCGCACAGGACCCTTTTTTTTTGTCCACGCCAGAATTAACAGAATCCAAGATTAGTAAATGTATTTTCTATGGTTGCTTCATAGTGTAGTGGTTCCTTCTAATACCTTCAAAGTTTACAGCTACAGGTTCGGATCCTACCGGTGTCATCACTACACCTTGCAGTGTACTTGGCATTATATTCTGAAAATATGTGAAGGCATATTCGCCAATGCCCATCAGTTTGAATTCTTCCATACTATGATCTTTTGCAATGGTATGTACATATTCAATAATATTATAGTGTAGAATTGGAACAATCACACACTAGTTAACGTGCCAGCAGTTAGTTTGTAGAGAATTAACAGAATCAAAGATTAGTAAATGTATTTTCTATGGCTGGTTGTGTTCAAGTCGATAGTGTAGTGGTTCCTTCTGATACCTTCAAAGCTTACAGCTACAGGTTCGGATCCTACCAGTGTTGATATCTGCCAATGGTTTCCATTTTGCTGTGGTAGTTCCCATACCCTTTTTTAAGCAAATCATGTTCATACAAGCCTTCAATGGATTCTGCAGGTTCAAGCCCAAATGACATCAGCTATTCCCACATATGCAGATTAAGAAGGCATATTCACGGCAATAACACAAATTTGCGTTCGCATGATTGCCCAGTTCATATGCTAATTGCCTTGAATGGGCGTTATTTTAAGGTGTCACACAAACGCATATTCGTGATATAGTGAATTAGCACCTTAGGCACATATCAATATACAGAGTAAAAATCAACATAAATATAAAAATGTCAATCCTAAAGTACAGTATAACATCACAATAAAAATAAAGTATATACAGTATCTCACAAAAATGAGTACACCCCTCACATTTTTGTAAATATTTTATTATATCTTTTCATGTGACAACACTGAAGAAATTACACTTTGCCACAATGTAAAGTAAAACAGTGTACATTTGCTGTCCCTTCAAAATAACTCAACACACAGCCATTAATGTCTAAACCGCTGGCAACAAAAGCGAGTACACCCCTAAGTGAAAATGTACAAATTGGGCCCATTTTCCCTCCCTGGTGTCATGTGACTCGTTAGCGTTATAAGGTCTCAGGTTTGAATGAGGAGCAGGTGTGTTAAATTTGTTGTTATCGCTCTCACTCTCTCATACTGGTCATTGGAAGTTCAGCATGGCATCTCATGGCAAAGAACTCTGAAGATCTGAAAAAAAGAATTGTTGCTCTACATAAAGATGGCCTAGGCAATAAGAAGATTGACAAGACCCTGAAACTGAACTGCAGCACAGTGGCCAAGACCATACAGCTGTTTAACAAGACAGGTTCCACTCAGAACAGGCCTCACCATGGTCGACAAAAGAAGTTAAGTGCAAGTGCTCAGCATCATATCCAGAGGTTGTCTTTGAGAAATAGATGTATGAGTGCTGCCAGCATTGCTGCAGAGGTTGAAGGGGTGGGGGTTCAGCCAGTCAGTGCTCAGACCATACGCCGCACATTGCATCAAATTGGTCTGCATGGCTGTGGTCCCAGAAGGAACCTAAGAATGCAGAATATGATAACTGGCAACCAAAATATAGAAAAGAAACTTAGTTGTTGAACAGTAGTTCAAAGGGAGTTAGCTCAATGAGCCATAACTCCTAATGTTCAATTTTGAGTACTCTCAATAATGAGATAAGCACAAACAGTACCTCTGAGCAAAAATATCATCCCCAATCCAGGATCAGGACCTGATCACATGACCAGGAGGCAGCACACGCTAGGACGTACACGGTGGCTTGAGTCTTTGACCGCTCGGAGCGGCTTGGAACCCTAAGTGGTAGCCAAACCGCCCACCGACCAAACCAGCACTTTTTGCGCCATGCCAGCTCCTGGTGTAGGGGTCTCCAGTGGATTACCGTGACACTGCCAGGTGGTTTTACTACCTACATCCACTTTCTCCCATGAACTGCTGTTAGCTAACTCCAGACTGTGCCTAATGCCCTGTGACTAAGGAACATTACGGTTGTGGCTCAGCTGCCAGCACATAATTAGTGCCAGCATCATTCAATTACATAGTCCTTCACCCTGCAGTATTGCACAACAGCAGCACTGGCCATAACCTGGGACACTGTCCACCGTCCCTTTCCCTATATGCCAGGTCCTATATGTTCACTCCTCATTTACCTACCAGCCTGGGTCCCTACCTTGATAGTGCACTATAGCCCTACCTTAATTCCCATTAGCCTGGTGGGTTTATAGAAATTAATTCAATGGTAGTAGATTGTGGTCTGTTTTGTATGTGTGAATGTGCTTGAGACAACATTGTCTATTTTAGGTGAATCCTGGTGGTGGCAATATCTTTTTGTAATATATTGTTACATTTTAAGCAATTCAATAAAGTGACGTCCCAGAAGGAAGCCTCTTCTAAAGATGATGCACAAAAAAACCCGCAAACAGTTTGCTGAAGGCAAGCAGATTAAGGACGTGGATTATTGAAACTATATCCTGAGGTCTGATGAGATTGAGACCAAGATAGACTTATTTGGTTCAGATGGTGTCAAGCGTGTGTGGCAGCAACCAGGTGAGGACTCAGAGTACAAAGACAAGTGTGTCTTGCCTACAGTCAAGCATGGTGGTGGGAGTGTCATGGTCTGGGGCTGCATGAGTGCTGCCGGCACTGGGGAGCTACAGTTCATTGAGGGAACCATGCATGCCATCATGTACTGTGACATACAGAAGCAGAGCATGATCCTATTCCTTCAGAGACTGGGCTGCAGGGCAGTATTCCAGCATAATGACCCCAAACACACCACCAAGATGACCATTGTCTTGCTAAAGAAGCTGAGGGTAAAGGTGATGGACTGGCCAAGCATGTCTCCATACCTAAAACCTGTTGATCTTCTGTGAGGCATCCTCAAATGGAAAGTGGAGGAGCACCAGGTCTCTAACATCCACCAACTCCGAGATGTCATGGAGGAGTGGAAGAGGACCCCAGTGGTAACCTGTGAAGCTCTGGTGAACTCCATGCCCAAGAGGGTTAAGGCAGTGCTGGAAATAATGGTGGCCACACAAAATATTGACACATTGGGCCCAATTTGGGCATTTTCACTTAGTGGTGTACTCACTTTTGTTGGCAGCAGTTTAGACATTAACCGCTTCCCCACCGCGCGCCGTCTTTTCACGGCGGCAGTGGGGGAGCCCTGCGCGAATCGGCGTAAATAAGCGGCGATTCGCATTTGGCCACCAGGGGGCGCGCGCGCGCACCCGCCGCACTCCTGGGGAGTGTGTCCGCGGCTCGAGCGGACCCGATGTCCGCCGGGAGCCGCGATGAGCGGCTACAGGGAAAGAACGGGGAACCGCCGATGTAAACACAGCGGTTCCCCGCTCTGTCAGTGGGGCATGAGAGATCTACTGATCCCTGTCACTGGGATCAGTTAGATCTCTCATGCCCATGTTAGCCCAACCCACCCACAGTAAGAACACACCCAGGGAACACTATTAACCCCTAGCTCTCCCCCTGCAGGTTAACCCCTTCACTGCCAATGACATTTATACAGTAATCAGTGGACATTTAAATTTCTGATCGCTGAATAAATGTCATTGGTCCCAAAAAAGTGTCAAAGTGTTCCGACATGTCCCCCCCAATATCGCAGTACCGCTAAAAATCGCAGATCGCTGCCATTACTAGTAAAAAATAAAAAAAAATAAAAACCCCAGAAATGAATTCTCACATCCGTAAACGCGGCCACTTTTGCGCAAACCAATCAATAAACGCCAATTGCAATTTTTTTTATCGCAAATATGAGGAATTATATAAATCGGCCAAAAACGGTGAAAAAAAATGTTTTTTTATATTTTTTTTTTTTGGATTTGAATTTTAGCAAAAAGTAAGAAATTTGGGTTTTTTTGCAAAATGGTCGCTCTTCTTTTGTTTATAGCGGCGATAAGAAATGATGCAGAGGCGATCAAATACCACCAAAAGAAAGCTCTATTCGTGGGAAAAAAAGGACACAAATTTTGTTTGGGTACAACGTTGCACGACCGCGCAATTGTCAGTTAAAGCGACGCAGCGCCGAATCGCAAAAAGTGCTCTGGTCCTAAAGTGGGAAATTCTTCCGGGGCTGAAGTGGTTAATGGCTGTGTGCTGAGTTATTTTGAGGGGACAGCAAATTTAAACTGTTATACAAGTTGTACACTCACTACTTTACATTGTAGCAAAGTGTCATTTCTTCAGTGTTGTCACATGAAAAGATAGACTAAAATATTTACAAAAATATGAGGGTTGAACTCATTTTTGTGAGATACTGTATACATACATATATATATATCACGTACCTAGTATGTCTTTTAACTTCAAGTGGTTGTACGTTGGTGATGCCTGCAGCAGGCATCATCCCTGTACCATTTTTTAGAGCTGATGGTTGGCACTATTTATAATAGCAATCAGAGTGGCTAACTAGCCGCTGGATTGCTATGACAAGCAGTGGAAGAGGACATCTCTTCCTCGGCTTGCTCAGTCTCTTGCCCACCTAGAGACCCAAACTACCATCTGGCATGTGTTCCGGCTAGTCGAACACCCAAACAAAGCTGGACTTGGCTTTAATTGGGTCTCCACTATGGTAACCCAAAAGTGATGACATGACATCACGTCCGGTTTACCCAGATGTCAACGGCGCCATTTTTCAAACATTGGAAGTATTCAAAAACACTGATCTTGGTGTTTTGAATGCTTTCAATGGCAGATAAGGGATTTGGGGTCTCTTATAAAGAGTACCTGACACGTGCCTATTGCTGTCACAAAGGATGGTTACATTCCTCGTGACAGCAATAAAAGTGATAAAAAATGTAAAGAAACAGTGTAAAAAAAATGAATTAATAATTAACCACTTCCCATCCGCAGGACGTCTATAGACATCCTGAGATTTCAGTGGTGATATCTCAAAGATGCCGGCACCTGCAGGCATCATTGAGGTATCGTTTTTTTAGAGCAGGCGATTCCCATCATTGTAAGAATGATCATAGTGGCAGGTCAGCCGCTTGATCGTTCTTACAGGCAGCGGGAGGGGACATCCCCCCCTCCCGTCGCCCTCCGGTGCTTCTCCCGACTCACCTGAGCGATCGGTGGCCGGGAGAAGGAATCGCCTGCCGCCGTAACCAGATGCCAGAGATTTCCGAGGGACAGATGGCCCTCGGTCATCTCTATGGCTCTCGGAGGCCCGGGCGCACTTCCGGGTCTCCGAAGTAAACAATAGCCGTTAAAGGGGAAGGAAAGGCTGAGATTGTCTGTTTTTTTTCTGATCTCAGCCTTCCCAGCCTGTAGGAGAGATGTAGGGTCTTATAGACCCTGCATCTGTCCATAAAGAGGACCTGTCACGCACTTTTTCTATTACAAGGGATGTTTACATTCCTTGTAATAGGAATAAAAGTGATCAAAAAAAAAAATAAAGTGAAAGTGTCAAAATAAAAAAAATAAAAGTAAAATAAGAAATAAAAAAAAAAAAGTAAAGCGTCCCGTCCCTGCAAGCTTGCGCACAGAAGCGAACGCATACGTAAGTCATGCCCACATATGTAAACAGCGTCCAAACCACACATGTGAGGTATCGCCTAATGCGTTAGAGTGAGAGCAATAATTCTAGCCCAAGACCTCCTCTGTAACTCAAAACACCTAACCTGTAAAAATGTTTAAACATCGCCTATGGAGATTTTTTAAGTACCAAAGTTTGGCGCCATTCCACGAGTTTGCGCAATTTCAAAATGTGACATCTTGGGTATCTATTTACTCGGCATAACGTCATCTTTCACATTATAAAAAAAAATTGGGCTAACTTTACTATTTTGTTTTTTTTTAATTCATGAAACTGTTTTTTTTCCAAAAAAAAGTGTTCGAAAAATCGCTGCGCAAATACTGCATGACATAAAAAGTTGCAATAACTTCCATTTTATTCCCTAGAATCTTTGCTAAAAAAACATATATAATGTTTGGGGGTTCTGAGTAATTTTCTAGCAAAAAAATGATGATTTATACATGTAGGAGAGGAGTGCCAGAAATGGCCCGGATGCAAAGTGGTTAAAATAAAAAATTTAAATTGCTCTGTCCCCCTGTGCTAAAGACCAAAGGCAAACACATGGTCCTGCATGCACACAAACAGCAATTGTCCCACCTATGTGTGATATTGCTGTGAATGTCACATCATGGGCAGTAATTCTAGCACTAGACCTCCTCTGTAAATCTAAAGTTGTCACCTGTCAATGCCTTTAAAGCATTGCCTGGATAGTAAAATCTACAGTGGGGATCGAAAGTTTGGGCACCCCAGGTAAAAATGTGTATTAATGTGCATAAAGAAGCCAAGGAATGATGGAAAAATCTCCAAAAGGCATCAAATTACAGATTAGACATTCTTATAATATGTCAACAAATGTTAGATTGTATTTCCATCATTTACACTTTCAAAATAACAGAAAACAAAAAAATGGTGTCTGCAAAAGTTTGGGCACCCTGCAGAGTTAATATCTTGTACTGCCCCCTTTGGCAAGTATCACAGCTTGTAAACGCTTTTTGTAGCCAGCCAAGAGTCTTTCAATTCTTGTTTGAGGTATCTTTGCCCATTCTTCCTTACAAAAGTCTTCCAGTTCTTTGAGATTTCTGGGCTGTCTGTCACGCACTGCTCTTTTAAGGTCTATACATAGATTTTCAATTATGTTGAGGTCAAGAAATTGTGAAGGCCATGTCAAAACCTTCAGTTTACGCCTCTTTATGTAATCCCTCGTGGATTTCGAGGTGTGTTTAGGATCATTATCCATTTGTAGAAGCCATCCTCTCTTTAACTTTAGCTTTTTCACAGATGGCATCAAGTTACCATCCAAAATTTGCTGAAAGTTTATTGAATTAATTTTTCCTTCTACTCGTGAGATGTTCCCTGTGTCACTGGCTGCAATACAACCCCAAAGCATGATTGATCCACCCCCATTCTTAATAGTTGGACAGAGGTTCTTTTCATTAAATTCTGTTCCCCTTCTTCTCCAAACGTACCTTTGCTCATTCCGGCCAAAAAGTTCAATTTTAACCTCATCGGTCCACAGAACTTCTTTCCAAAATGCATCAGGCTTGTCTATATGTTCATTTGCAAAGTTCAAACGCTGATTTTTGTGGTGAGGACGTAGAAGAGGTTTTCTTCTGATGACTCTTCCATGAAAACCATATTTGTACAAGTATCTCTTTATAGTGGAATAGTGTACCACAACTCCAGTGTCTGCCAGATCTTTCTGGAGGGATCGTGCAGTCAAACGTGGGTTTTGAATTGTTTTTCTTATAATCCTGCGAGCTCTTCTGTCTGATATTTTTCTTGGTCTTCCAGATCTTGCTTTAACTTCCACTGTTCCTGATGACTGCCATTTCTTAATTACATTCCGAACAGAGCATATTGACATCTGAAAATGCTTTGCTATCTTCTTATAGCCTTCTCCAGCTTTGTGAGCGTCAACTATTTTCAGTTTCAGGTTTCTAGACAACTGCTTAGAAGATCCCATGGTGCTGATTGTTGGGGCAAGGTCAGTGAGTCTGGGCATTTAAAACCTTTGAGACTGACATCACCTGGTCTTCCCAGACGATGATTGAGAACAATACATGACACTGGCAGGTCTCAGCCTTGCAAACTTTTGAAGATGCCATTTTTTTGTTTTCTGTCACTTTGAAAGTGTCAATGATGGAAATAAAATCTAACTTTTGTTGACATATTATAAGAATGTCTAATCTGTAATTTGATGCCTTTTGGATATTTTTCTATCTTTCCTTGGCTTCTTCATGCACATTAATACAAATTTTTACCTGCAGTGCCCAAACTTTCGATCCCCAGTGTATGTTGTTTAATGCCATTGCACAGGCGTGCGCAATTTTAAATAGTGACATGTTTGGTATCTATTTACTCGGTGCAGCATAAAGAAGACATATATCATAAAGGTTGAATCAAATAGAAAGTCCTGCAATGTATATATCGTAATATGCACATATGTTAAGTCTCTGTGATAAAATGGTGTGTCCAATTAAAGCATGCAAGTGACAGTCTGATTCCAGCCCATCCACCAAAGGCATCTGCAGCCTCTTACCTCATAGCTCTGACCTAAAGGTCCACACTCACCTTCCCCAATGGGAAATTGGGATGAACACTCAGCAAGCGATGAAGAGGACAATTCACCCATATATGCGACAAAGATAAAGGACAATCTAGTGCTCTCTGTGCAAATTTGTTTAATGGTTAACCACTTGACCACTGGGCACTTAAACCCCCTTATCAACCAGTTCCAATTTTCAGCTTTCAGTGCTCTCACATTTTGAATGACAATTACTCAGTCATGCAACACTGTACCTATATTGAATTTGCGTCTTTTTTTCACACAAATAGAGCTTTCTTTTGGCGGTATTTAATCACCGCTGGGTTTTTTATTTTTTGCGCTACAATTAAAAAAAGACCGAAAATGTTGTAAAACATGAATTTTTCTTCATTTCTGTTATACAATTTTGCAAATTAGTAATTGTTCTTCATACATTTTGGCCAAAATGTATACTGCTACATATCTTTGGTAAAAAAAACAAATTAGTGTATATTATTTGGTCTTTGTGAAGGTTATAGAGTCTACAACTATGGTGCCAATCACTGAATATTGATCACACCTGATGTACTGACGGCCTATCTCATTTCTTGAGACCCTAACAAGCCAGGAAAGTACAAATACCCCCCAAATGACCCATTTTTGGAAAGTAGACATTCCAAAGTATTTAAGTTGTATTTTTTTCTCTTTTTTTCACAAAATTGTCATATGTTAACAGGTTATTTCTCACACCCAGCATATGCATACCACACATTACACCCCAAAACACATTCTGCTACTCCTCCTGAGTATGGCGATACCACCTGTGTGAGACTTTTACACAGCCTGGCCACATAGAGAGGCCCAACATGTAGGGAGAACCATCAGGTGTTCTAGGGGCATACATTTCAAATCTAATTTGACTATCTTTTGCACTATTGTGAGGCACTGTGGTGGCATGGATAGGCACTGTAGTGGCATGGATGGGCAGTGTAGTGGCACGGATGAGCAGTGTAGTGGCACGGATAGGCACTGTAGTAACACGAATGGGCAGTGTAGTGGCACAGATGGGCACTGTAGTGGCAGGAATGGGCAGTGTAGTGGCACAGATGGGCAGTGTAGTGGCACAGATGGGCACTGTAGTGGCATGGATGAGCACTGTAGTGGCACAGATGGGCACTGTAGTGGCATGGATGTGTCACGGATGAGAACTGATGTGGTATGGATGAGCAAGAATGAGGCACGAATGAGTCATGGATGGGGATGGATGAGCACAGATTGGGATGACTGAGCACGGATGGGGATGATGGAGCATGGATGGGGATGGATGGGGATGGATGAGCACGGATGGGGATGGATGAGCATGGATGGGGATGGATGAGCACGGATGGGATGACTGAGCACAAATGAGGATGATGAACGTGGATGGGGATGACTGAGCACAGAAGAGGATGAATGAGCACGGATGGGAATGGATGAGCATGGATGGGGATGGATGAGCATGGATGAGAATGATTAAGCACGTATGGGTATGGATGAGCATGGATGGGGATGGATGAGCATGGATGGGGATGACTGAGCACGGATGGGTGGGTGAGCATGGATGGATGGATGGGTGAGCATGGCTGGGTGGGTGAGCATGGATGGATGGCTGGGTGAGCATGGATGGATGGCTGGGTGAGCACGGCTGGGTGGGTGAGCATGGATGGATGAGCATGGGTGGGTGAGCATGGATTGCTTGCTGGGTGAGCATGGATGGATGGCTGGGTGAGCATGGATGGGTGTATGAGCTTGCATGGCTGGATAGGTGAGCATGGCTGGGTGAGGATGGATGGATGGGTGAGCATGGATGGATGGGTGAGGATGGGTGGCTGAGCATGGATGGATGAGCATATATGGGATGAGGATAGCTGGGTGGGTGAGCAATGGGGTGAGGATAGCTGGGTGGGTGAGCATGGATGGGGTGAGGATGGCTGGGTGGGTGAGTATGGATGGGGTGAGGATGGCTGGGTGATCGGTGAGGCAGGATGGATGGTGGGGGTTGCAGTCTGTCACTTAGCAGCACTGTGGGCACTACACATTGACCACAGTGCTGCAGCACGTCCTCTCTCCCCCCTCTCCTCTCACAATGCACCAATCGGAGTGGAGAGGAGAGAGAAAAGCCGGCGCTTCCACCGGCTTGTTTACATGTGATTGCTCTGTCATTTGACAGAGCAATCACATGGTAAAGGCCGCTCACAGCGGCCATTCACCGCGATCCATGATGCGCCGGGTCCCCTGGACCCGGCGGTCATGGATGTTCCCAGAATTAAGCAACCGCCCTGTAGCCATCATTTGACTATAGGGTGGTTGTTAATCGGTTAAATATTAAAACTGTGAGATACTCACAAAGAAAGCACTTAAGCCAAGTGCCAGCAAAAAAAAGATTGGTTTACATATAAGACCAAGAAGATGCCTGCGGGTGACGTCACTGCATTGCTCCTCCCCCGTACATGTTACGTCTGTAGGCGGGACTTCATCACTATCACATATGTCTTCTTTGCGCTGCACTTTGTATTTATGTATTTTTTCCAAAAAATTGTGTTTGAAAAACCGCTGTGCAAATACTGTGTGACATAAAAATTGCAAGACCCACCAATTTATTCTCAAAGGCCTCTGCTCTAAAAAATACAGTGGGTATAGAAAAGAATCCCCCCGTATAAAATAATTACATTTTGTTGCTTTTCAGCCCTAATTGAAGGCAGACACCATTTTTGTTTTATCCAGCTGTATTTACTCAGTGCAACTTATAATATCGAAGTGAAAAATATTACAACAACATGTCAAAATTTTTTTAAAAAAAATCAAAAACAGAATCATTGAGTTGGAAAAAAGATCATCCCCTCCTAAAAATGACTTGTAAACTCAATCAGGTGTAGCTAATCACCTTCTCACTGGCACCCAAAGCCATTTGACTTTCAACTGTGATCAGCTGTGGTCATTTTGAATTAGCTCAGCATGAAAAGAGCTTTCCTGGAGCGTTTCAGTCTCTGGTAGTGCAAATGAAGCAAGCAATCAATTATAGGTGGTAAGGCAATGTCAATAGATCGCCGGCATAAAGTTGTGGACAGGCACAAATCAGGAGATGGAAACAAAAAAAATGTCAAATGCTTTATCAAAGCCTAGAAGCACAGTGAGGTCTATTATTAGGAAGTGGAAGGTATTTGGTACAACACAGACCCTCCCTGGATCAGGACGTTGCACCAAACTGGATGAAAGAGCCAGAAGGAAACTGGTCAGAGAGGCTACCAAGAGGCCTACAGCAACTCTGAAGCAGTTGCAGGAATTTACACAAATTTCACAAAGAGTGGTCATTGTGTGCATGGGACAACGATATCACTAATTCTCCATAAATGTGGCTTGTATGGGAGGATTTTAAGAAAAAAGCCACTCCTCAAGAAAGGCCACATGCAGTCATGACTGAGCTTTGCCAAAATGCACCTTGAAGAGTCTGAGGCCACATGGAAAATGGTGTTATGATCAGATGAGACTAAAATTTGAATTATTGGCATCAACACCAAAAGATAACCAATACAGCTCAACATCCAAATAACACCATTCCTACACTAAAGCAAGGAGGTGAAAATATCCTGTTATGGGCGTGTTTCTCTTGATGAGGAAAATCTGCTTCCCTCTGCCAGAAAATTATCAATGGGAAGAAGGTTTACCTTCTGACATTGACCAAAAGCACACAGCAAAAATTACCACACAGTGGTTAAAGGAGGAGGAAAAGGTGAATGTCCCTGCATGGCCTGGTCATAGCCCAGACTTAAACCCCATTACAATCTGTGGAATGACTTGTGAAGATTGCAGTCCAGAAACAGTCACCATCAAGTTTAACTGAACTTGAGTAGTCCTGCAAAGAAGAGTGGGCAAAATAAGTCTAGATGTGCAACGTTAGTAGAGACATATCCCAATAGACTAAAGGCTGTAATTAAAGGTGGTTCAACAAACTACTGACACAAGGGGTTGATCCTTTTTCCAACTTAGTGATTCTGTTTGATATTTTCTGTCTGATATGTTGGTATTATATCTTTCACTAGGATGTTATAAGTTGCACTGAGTAAATACAGCTAAATTAAACAAAAACTGTGCCTGTCTTCATTTCAAGCTGCAAAGCAACAGCATGTGATTATTTTAAAGGTGGGGGTTGATTCTTTTCTATACCCACTGTATACCTGAAAACTAAGACCTGTCAGCCTAACATCAATAATATTAGATATATAAGAAAATTTGCTGATGAGAATAGTATTATTAGTAGTAACCAACATGGATTTATAAAAGACTGTTCTTGCCAGACCAACCTTTTAGCTTTCTATGCAGAGATAAGCTAGTGCTATATAAGTACATGTAATAAATAAAGACATGATTTGAATAGAGGAAGGGCTGTTTATGTAGTCTGTCAGGATTTTGCTAATGCATTTGATATAGTAGCCTATAAAAATGTAATTTATCTTTTGGTATTGAGAAGATCATATGTCCCTGTATAGAAATATGGTTACGGGAACACAACCAGCGAGTGGTAATTAATGACATCCCCCTACCGTGTAATCTAACTACCAGTTTTAAGGTACCCATACATTTTTCAGCAATAGCTTACCTATTAGCCTTTACAAAAAGGTGAGAAAAATAGCTAGTTTCTCCCCCAATAGACTTCAGTAGGGTTCATTGCTAATTTCAAGGTTCACAAACTTTTTACAGGGTTGCCAAACCTGGTTTGAACAGAACCCTGTCAAGTTTGCTCATCTAGTGTTAAGGTAAAGGGTTACATTTAAGGTTTTGGATTAGGGCTTTATGGTGTATTAGGTACTATTGTTCATAGTTAATTTTGGTCATGCATTTCATATAACTCAGTGGTTCTCAACTCTGGTCCTCGGGACCCACCAACAGGCCAAATTTTAAGTATTACCTTGGGGAGATGCAGACTAGAATACTGCAATCACTGAGCAGCAAATGATATCACCTGTGATGCATTTCAGTTACCCTGCAAACCTGGACTGTTAGTGGGTCCCGAGGACAGGAGTTGAGAACCACTGATATAACTGAATGTAGTGAGAAAATCTCCTGTCCTGTTTCTTCCTAAATATGTCATGTTAATCATAATTATAGAAGAGCATGTTTCAGTGGTGAAACTATGTTTAACATGAAGGTGGATATACCCGAGGAAATATAGCAAATTTACTATGGGCTCCTGTCATATAATGGGTTACCATGTGAGCATTCAAAACAAGGGAAAAGATCCATTAATGCTTATTTCCATGGATTTTGTATTAATAGTCTGATAAGGCAAGGGACTTAATCGATGGGCTTCTGTTCAGTGGGTTTTGCATTCCTACACAAGTCTATGAGAGTGCAAAACCATTATTAGAAGGTCAGATGCAGGTGAGAAGGTGGTCACTGCAGGTCAAATGCACCTGTCAATGAACTCTGAATGATCTTAGAAAATCTTAAACTGATGTCAAATGAATGCCATAAACACCAGGACTAATAGAGAGTCCCTTGCAAGCACAGAAAGCAATAAAACCAACCAGAGGTTTTTACCCTTTCGTATTCTATAAAAACCTAAATAGGACGTTTTGATTTTTTTTTTTTTTTTTAAAGTATTTTTATTGATTTTCATATTGTGAATTTGTACATACCATAATAAATGCCAATATGAAGGACATATCATCATTTACAATTAAGAGTTACAGTCACAATGCTGAGGAAGCAGATTAATTAGAGTAAGTTACGCTTACAGGTTCAAACTGACATATTTAGGTCTAAAAGAGAGAATGGAGTATAAAACAGTTTGCGTCAAGATGTTTCTTTTGCCAAGATCATATCTACTTTCAATGTATAAATGAAGGGAAAAGGGCTTATGAAACATGAGAGGGTTGTTAACATGGGTCCTGGCATCCCTGCGAGGATATACCCAGGGGGTCCCGCTGTCACCCGCCCCCGTCCTGCCACCCCAGTGGGATCATATTGTGACCCGGGCAAGGGCGGGCACGAGCGGACACCCGCTTAGGGTTCAAGAGAACCGTTAAAAGGGGGGATGAGAAAAGGATAGTTAAGGTAGGTCCGCCAGGACTTAGAGATGAAGGGTGGATGTATTGAACCTGCGTCCACTTGTCAAACAGCCAGGATATGTTAGCTGAAGTTTGTAACCATATAGGGAGGGTGAGAGGGAAAAAAAAAAAAAAAGAAAGAGTTGAGAGGAAGGGAAAATAAGTAAGGGGAGAAGAAGGGAAAAGAGGAAGTAGGAGAGAGATAGGGGTAAAGGTAGGAGTCTGGTTGGGTAAAACCTAGAGTATATATAGACTATAGGTTGTTAGGCAATATATTCTGGATGAGGATGAGTTGAGCGGGAGATGTAGACCCGCCAGGGTTCCCATATTTTATCAAAAGAACAGGATCTTCCTAATATAGAGCATGCAATTTTCTCTTGTGCCATAATCCAAGAGATCTTGTTTTTCGCTGAGGAGAAAGAAACTTTGGGTTTTTTCCATGCCTTGGCTATGGAACTCTTGGCTCCTAATAGAATATGATGTATTAGGGCCTGTGTGTGTTTAGAGATGCCTTGGATCCTATGGTTGAGCAGTGCTATAAGTGGGTCCTGATTCAGGGGAATTCCTGTTAATTTCCGTATTAGACTAAATATTTGGTTCCAAAAAGGCCTAAGTCTGGGGCATTGCCAGAATGTATGGAGAATAGTGCCCATGTGACCGCAACCTCTAAAGCACAGGGGAGAAGTATTCGGGAATGTCTTGGCCAGACGTGTGGGAACCAGATACCACCGTGTTATAACTTTAAGGCCTGCTTCAATTAGGCTAACATTATGTACAC
>BLSH010063685.1:864436-897717 GCA_018402905.1 Glandirana rugosa
TCCACTAATCAGCCATCCGACCTCGCCAGTGCGAGCGGAGGGGGGACAGCACTGAGTCTCTCATTCACGTGAGTGACTGAGTCTGTCCTGACGTTAGGTAAGGCCTAACGGAGAACGAATCAGAAGGGAAATTCGAGGTCGTGTGGAGCCATCATCGGTTAGTGAGATATAATAGATCGACTAGGAAAGGGCTTACCTGGACTCTCAGAGTGGGCCCTGGAGCTGGTTGCGATAGATTGTCGTCATCTGGTAAAGATCTCTTTGGGATGGGTTGGGCCCATCCAGACTCCTGGGGAGAGAAAGTGTAAAAGGTAAGTATAATTAAAGGAAGAGAGGGAAGAACAAAAAGATAAAGAGAGGGAGACATGAGAAGAGATAGGGACAATTGGGGGGTTCCAACCAAGGCGTCCCTAAGTAGTCTGGGATAAGGAAATCTTCCCAGTCCTACTAGATCCCTTAAAGGGAAGACTAAGCAAGAGGCAATCCGGAATGGATTGCAGTCCTGTCTGAGTCAGTGAGTGCACTTACTCTCTGAGTCACGACAGGGGGGAGGCGAGCGTGACCGCTCCAGCCTACCGACTAATCACCTGGGGGAGGCCCTAAGGAGCCCCCAGATGATTAGGTATATTCAAAAACAGATTTAGGTGCTAGACCAACAGATAAGAAAACATTGCAATTTTAGAACTTGTATAAACAACAAAAAACATTGCAGGCAGTGAGAGCCTGAGGGACGGTCATGCCTGCAATAAGAGGTAGCCCGAAAGGCTAAACAGTCTCATATCTTGATTCCCCCACGGGGTAGGGTGGTAAGAAGATTATCTTCTTAATGGAGGGTGCATAGGAGAGTATTGCTCTCAATGTTATGGGACTGCCCGGTGGCGGTCTCTTGGAAGATTCTGGGCGTGCTGAGGTTGGGGGTGGATTAAGTTCATGAGATATGAGGCCCAGTTGTAGAAGAATGTGTTCACCATCTTGGAAGTTTGCAAAGCTATGGGATTTGTTTTGGTATTGGAAAATCAGGCGGAATGGGAATGTCCATTTGTATTTAATGTTTCTCTTTATGAGAACTTCAAGCAAGGGTTTCAGGTTCCTTCTTTTTTGGATGGTTGTTGGAGAGAGATCAGCATATAGCTGAATTGGGTGACCTTGGAAGTGGAGAGGTGCTGTTTCTCTGGCTTTTCTGAGAGCCTCCTCTCGCACAGTGAAGAAATGTGGTTTAACGATAATGTCACGGGGTAAACCGTCTTGGCGAGGCGGAGTGAGTGCTCTGTGGGCCCTGTCAATCTCAAGTTTAATATCAGAGATGCCTGGCAGTAGGTCAGTGAGTAGGGCTTTGACCACTTTCTGGGAGTCCTTGAATGTCTCGGGGAGCCCCCTGATACGAAAATTGCACCTCCTGTTACGGTTTTCGAGGTCCTCCAATTTGGCCAGGGCTGAGTCTAGTTGTTCTTGGAGAGACTGGATGCAAAAAGAATTTTGGTTGGTTTTTGCAATAGTGGAATCCACTGTCTGCTCCAGCGTGTCAATTCTAGAGCCTAGGCTTTGGAGATCCATTTTGATTGTCTCTGTGATCTGCGCAGCTTGTTGAGCTAGGCCTGATGCGAGCATATCCGAGAATTTAGATAAAAGTAAAGTCATATCTGAAGTCCCTCCCGGGACCGGGGAGCTTGGGGTGAATAGCCCTGAGAGTGGAAGCGGGCTGTTTGGTAATGGGGATTGCATTGAAGTCTGCATCGCTTCCTCCATAGCATGTCTCAAGAGAGATTCTGTGGATGCTGGCGACACCTCCAGAGTGTGCCCATTTACTGTAGGGGAGAGTGGAAGCCTGTGGCCCTCAGGGGTGTCTGGTGGGAGGTCTGCTGCAGCTGGGATTCCTCCGAATCCAGCGTGAGGAGAAGGCGCCGTCTCGGCCGCCATCTTGGGGTGGTCTGGGGCCTGCAGGCCGAATGAAAGTTTACGGTTTACCTCCTTCTTTTTCCGTTCCTCCCGCGGGGGATCCAGCTTATCAGGCTGTCGGATGATTAGGGAGAGCTGCCGTGCGCTGTCACCGCACCGATGGTTGCTTGGTGTCGGTCTGTGGCTGGAGCGGGTCGGAGCTCCCGTCTAGAGCGTCTGTACGGGAAGCCGGCGCATGCGCACTCCATGGTAGTTTTGATTTTACATATAGTTTAAGCAGTCGGAGTAGGGTGTAAAGGCATTTTTAATTTTATTTTAAGATGAAACAACTGTTTAAATAACCAAAGCAAGTTATAGGAAGCATAGTGGTCTGCACCTTCGAAAGTATCTAAACAATGTGGTGGCTGCATTTATTTACAGGCCTTTTCTTCTTTTAGTTTTTACCTATTGATAAAGCTAGTAATTAAATTCCTGTGCTAGGGTATGGAGAAGCAGAGCTGTCACCATAGATTGCATGATCCTCTGCAAATCCCCCCCCCCCCCACACACACACACACACACCCTTCTTATAAAAGAGGATCCACTAGTGTAGTATTGCCAGTGACTTTTTAATAAAATAATTAAAAGTAATAACACTCATAATGTGCAGAGACACATACAAGTGTCTATTCACAGCATGTATTTACACAGTATAGATCGGTTAGCTCAGCAAGATGGTGCCTGGCCCCTCCTAGCATGATGTCATCACACAGGTCCCACTTGCATCATGCGTAACACTCCTCCGGGCTTTCTAAAAGGCCTCTTCTTTGTATATATTTGTTTGAGCCTTTTTATACAAGAGCTGCAGAATAGGGAGGCATGACCGTGGAGCTGATGACCTGTTACCTATGTGAATAAAGCACTTTTGACTACCTTAATTATTTTAAGGGGTCCATTGCAACAGGTAAGGAGACACCCGATTGGGCAAGTGGGTGATACTCTTTGGTGGTTGTCCATGGTGGAAAATTTCTGATACTGTGGAAGACTTACCTTTACTTGTGGCACACTAACTGTAGTGGTGTTTTTTTCTGGACACTTACAATCTAATTGGGTGATCTAACCCAACTGGGTGATATATGGGACTGTTCTCACGTTGTTGTTTTTTTACTTACAACCTAGTTGGATGATGTATGGGACTGTTTTTACATTTTTTACTTTTTTCTGTACAAGATTTATGATGATTGTGTACATGTTTGAGCTTTGTTGTTTATATGCACATTTGAGTCCACAATTGATCATTTAATTAAGGAGCACTTCACTGTTAGTAGGTATACACTTTAATAAATACTTGATTTTGTTTTTTCAAGTAAGATATTGATACAAAATAAATCAGGTTATAACAGCTGAAGATACCTATTTTAGGAAATTGTACTTAACCTGTTGCTGCCTATGTAATACCTATCAATCCTTTAATACCCACCCGCTGCACATATGCATTCATGGTTTTATCTCTAGTAATAATCGGAAGCTGTCAAGACTGGCTCCCAAGCATTTAACTGGTGTGACAGCTAATCACAGTGGTCATGTGATCAGGCCAACCCTCCCATTCCCAGGCATAATAGCCCAGATAAAGAAATGTCACTATATTATATTTTTGTTCTTGGGGTTATTCAAATTCTGTATGTGGTTTAGTATCAGTCTAGCTAACTGTACATTAAATATTATGTATTACTGACCATAAGAAAAAGTATAATAGGGAAATTCTGCTACATTTCAATTGTAAGTGGTAAACTGTGATACAACATAAACTCTCATCCACATTCTCATTCTCGTGTATTGAATACATGTGTTACTGGGAATGTGATGGATGCTGCAGAAGATACAAAATATACATATGTTATAGCAGTCTGGTGCTAAAATCCATCAGTGGTCAAATTATTTTGTTCATGGATTTTGGCAGTAATAAGTATTATGTAATACTGTCATTTTACTGTTAGCAATGACTTGCTGTGTAGTGACAGGATGTCCTGCCAAATGCAGTGTCATGGTTTTCTTAAAGCATACCAATGATCTATTAAGCAAATGCAAGAGGTAAGTATCATAAGGTAAGCATTGTGAAGTTTGTAAATTTGAGGAATTGACAAACATTATCTTTGTTATTTTGAGGCATAAGAAGCATGTATAGTAACATTTTACTCCGTAATAGATGGTTTGCAATATATTGGTAATTATGAAAAAAATGAATTCCTCTGCAGTGTTATATAATACCATATTATAATCAATATCTTTTTGGGTGAACACCAATGTGTTAAGTCATTTGCTGGCTTCTTTAAATTGGGAGGCACTGACAGAGAGATTGATTCCCATTGAATGCCTTTCAGTGCCACCGTCCCCATAGCTCTGAGTTATTGGTAGAATAGGCAGTGGCGGCTGGTGTTTTTTTTTGGGGGGGGGTTGGCAGACAACCATCCCTCGTTGGTCGGTCGGCGGCAACCCCCCTAGCACTTACCCCATTGGCTGCGAGCAGGCGGTGGCCGGGTTCCTGTGGGTAGCTGGTGGGTTGCAGGCTCCGGCGGGCGGGTTGCGGGATCTGTCAGGCAGCTTGCAAGTTGCGGGTTTTGGCGGGCAGGTTGTGGACTCCGGTGGGTTTCTATGGGGGGCGGACAGGCTCCTGTGTCCTCTATGTAACATGGCGGCTTCTGCTGTGTGGCTCCTCCCTCCTTCCCCTAGGTGGCCAAGAGGATTGCCTGTACTTTGAGCCAATTGGGTGCTCTGAGCCCACCCTTTTTTGATGCCTATTTGAGCCTCTGGCTCTAATCACGTGCTTCAGAAAAACACCCCCCCCCATTGCAATCCATAGTCTGGTGCCCTGCTATGTGGATCAGGGGGCCAGGTGCATGGATGGGGGGGCAGCGCCCCTAATGGATAGGCCACCACTGAGAATAGGTACAGTAGTTGGCTGAATGATTAAGGAGTAACTGTAACTAAGCAGGTGCAAAGTTAGAAGCAATAATGCAAAACAGGTTCAGGATGGCAAAGAGCATGCATACACTGCAGGATAATACAAAACAGATTATGAAAGCTACGTAGACTCTTCACAGATATGTCTCTGTAATTCAATCAGGGTAACATGTGGCTGCACAGCATAGTCTGTATAAGACTCTATAACAACTGAGAATCAAGCTGAGAATTACTCAGCAAACAGTACAATATACAGCTACTTGCGAGGATCCTAATAGACAGAGTCCCTCACAGTAAATGGTAGCTTAGGTAAAACAGGCAGGCAGCGGCGGGATCTTTTAGAAATCTGGGAGGGGCTCCCACAGTGCCTGGGTCATTCAGAAATGCCATTATTGACAGTGGAGGGTAATTTTCCTGGCTGCAGATCAGCTACTTGTGCCTCACCAGTTGTGGCCTTTCTGAGCTGCCGAGAAAGGGATGTGGAGAAACATATCTTCCCTGGGCATGTCCAGAAACACAGAGAGCTATGGGAAACTGAGTTAAAGGGGTTTGTACCTGCATTTGGGCATGGTAAGTAAATGGGCACTTGTCATTTTTTGTGGAATATAATAATAGCCAATTCCTTGCATCCACATGTCATTATCATGGATTTACAGAGTAGTGACTGATTGCAAAGACCTATCATTGTGTGTGGCACAGATATACATTATGCATCTTGTTGATTCTATGCTTCACTTGATTTATTTCATTACCATCACAAATGCAGCCTTAGTGATTACAAAGACTGCTGTTAGTAAATCACAAGGACTTGATTATGTATCAGACTGTGTCAAAACTTCACTCATTTTGTATTATGAGTACACGCGAGGAGCTGAAACCTTTTTCTCCAGCTTCAGTCAGTATATCTTTATTGTTATTTAAAGTGGATCTTCAGTCAGGTTTAAAAAAAATTAAAAGCCAGCAGCTACAAACACTGTAGCTGCTGATTTTTAATAAAAGGACACTTACCTGTCTAGAGATCTTGCGTCATCCTCATCCGGACTGGTTTTTCAACAGTCTTCAGGTCCCTGGCACTGGCTTATTTAGTGTGGGAAGCCAGCTGTGACACCTTGCAGATATTGCAACTGTGAAGTGTGAGTCGCGCTGTGCTGTTTTAATAGTCCTGCAACCTTCTGAGACCTCTGACGTGTACCATAAGATTGCAGGACAGCAGGAGGGGGAACCTTCCGGCAGAATCGCCCAGGCAATTCCAGCGGAAGTGGGATCGGGTATCTGAGAAACTAGGTACTCCTTCTCCCCCCAAAAAAGTGCAAAAAGTAGAAGAGGAGGGAGGCTGGAGGACATAAAGTGGAACTTCCTCTTTAGCCCAGCAGTGGGTACCATGGGCTTGATGTCCGCTGGCACCCACCGATTACACAGGACACAGGTAGAATGAAAATCTGCCTATGTAAACAAGGCAGATTGTCGTTTTGTCAGAAGGGAAGGCAGGAACATGGATCTTTGTGTTCCCCTAGTTAAAGCACCACCTCCACAGTGAGAAGTACAACCCAGGCATGCAGATAACTCCTTATTCACCCCTGATGTTAACCCCTTCCCAGGCAGTGCCATTAGTACAGTGACAGTGCATATTTTTTTAGCACTGATCACTATATTAGTGTCACTAGTCCCCAAAAAGTGTCAAAATTGTCAGTTAGGTGTCCAATTTGTCCGCAATATCGCAGTCCCACTACGAGTCGCTGATCACCGCTATTAATAGTAAAAAGTAAAAGTAAAAAAAAACACAATACAACTGACTGGCTCATTATACTGCTTCTCTCTTTCCAAATTAGACCTTTGCTACACAAGGATTGCAATAAGCTGACATCAAGTCAAATTCAGGCACTTACACTACTTGTATTTAAAAAAAATACATTTCATGATGTGTAAATGATTTCAGAGCCACAATAAACTGTGTTTTATATTCTTCCTGGCTGGAGCTACTGCTACCAGGTTCAGCAGTGTTATGCACCAAAGTGCATAACACTGACCACTGTTATACCACTGTACTTTGTGCACAGGGCTGTACATTACATACTCCAGACAACTTCACTCTGTATGGGGTCTTATATGTTACATAATTCTCAATCTGTATCCTGGGAGAGCAGCAGTTAGGTGTGTGTAAAGTACACCACAACATACTGTACAGGATTCAGCAGTCAGGAGTGTATAGTGTATGACTAGGGTTGCCGTATCATCCCTTTAAAACCGAACACATATTAATGACACAGGTTCTGAGCCTGATTAAGGTGTTACTCAAACTCACTTGGTGCCTTATCTGCATTAAATTCACCTCAGAACCTGTGTAATTCATATGTGTTCAGATTTAAAGGGATGAGGTGGCAACCCTATGTATGACACAAATGGCAATGATTAGGGGTGTAAACTTACAACCTGGTGTAAAGCATGAGTTAGAATTATATAATGTATAGGGTAAATGCAGGTGTTAGTGATCAGGCATAGGAATGTATGACATAGCATACATATTGTAGCATATTACACATAAAGCATTAGCTCTATGTCTACAATGTGTGCAGAAAAGCATATGCAACATAGACGTTCCAGTTTAAAAAATGATTGTGTTGAGGTTGATATGTGTCTGTGAGACTCTCGCTTGTAGCACAATAATTAAAGCATATTTTGCAGGTCTAGGGACAGTGGCATATGTGTGCTGTGCATAGAGTGAGTAGCAGGGATGTAACTATAGGGGTTGCAGGGGTTGCAATTGCATTTTCCAGGGAGCCCATGTGCCTCCCTTGTACACCTGAATAGGAGGGATGGCGGGGGTGGCATTTAGAGGACCCAATCTCCTCCATTTTCCTCTATCCAGTTTACTTGTCCTCTGCTTTTCCCAGGGTCCCTGTGTGCTTCCCTGGTCCTCCCCACAGAGCTGCTGTCTTCCCCCTCCTCTCTCTTGCCGCTGCTGTAGAAAATGTATCATGATGGAGAGATGGGAACAGGTCGGTAAATTTGTCATTTACCGGCTCCTTCCTTTTCTGAATGGACAGAGTCAGTGATTGGTACCAATTGGTTCATTCATAACTGAAGCCTAGTAAACTGTTTTTACTATACTTCAGTTTCTGAATGAATGGGAGGCTCTGTGCGCAGATATTCCTGTCCATTAATTCTGTGCAGCTGAGGCTACAGAGAAGAAAATTGAGAGCTGAGGTTTGTTTAGACCCCTGATATCTCATCAAAGCCCCCCAACAGAGCTCCTAAGAAAAATAGTAAAAAAATGTAAAAATAAAATTGTAAAATAAATAAAATGAAATGGTAATAAATTAAAAAAATAAAATAAAAATGAAAAACTGCTGACACAAGTGAGAGAACTATCAGGATTGCAAAGGTTGCAATTGTGACCGGGCCCTGGCATTACACCACCATGGGAAGGCTTGAAGATGGCAGAAAGGGGGCCTGCTGCAGAACTTGTGAAAGGGCCCTGCTGCGGTACTGTAATAAAGGGACCCACGATAGGAGTAAAGGGCCCCAGGATCAGTGGGAAGAGGAAAGGGCCCTGGTCAGGGGGCTCTTCATAACTTCTTGCACCGGGGCCCTGAAGGTTCTAGTTACACCTCTGGTGAGTAGGCTTTAGCCTAGTACACATGGGCTGAATGTCGGGCGACATTAGGTGGTTCAATAGCAACCGGCCAACATTTGAACTACTGTGTATGGCAGCCAGTCCGACAGAAGCCGGCCATCTGACTGGCTCCTGATCAGTGCTCTCAGCCAATGGTTGAGAGTGCTGACCGGAGTGTTCTGGTGGGGGGGCGGCCCGCCCCCCTGTCAGACCACAATAGCACAGCAGGGGAGATCGCTGTACTAGCATCAGATTGTTAGTACAGTGGCTCTGACCTGAGCTGTGAGGTTTTATTCACTTTGTGCACTAGGCTTCAGGCTTTATTTAAGTATGCCCCTTTAAGCCACTCTCACTGTCAGTGCAGTGAAGCCACACCAATGCCCAGGGGTGCCCCATATTTCACAATCCAAGCAACACCTCTACATCAAAGATACACAAACCCTTTAAATTAGAGGTTTGGGGGATGTTTAGCTGTATTGGTGTTGTACCACATGATATTTATTCAGGGACAGACCCAGAGAAAGAGAGCACATAGGTAATGCTGGCAAACAACTGTCTGCTCTGTCCCTGGGGGGGATATAGGTGCAAAATGTTATGTCAGCCAATCAGCTATCCACTGTGTGTATAGTGACTGTATTGTTTGGCCACTGTGGGAAAAAGGCACAAGTGCATACCTCCTGATTCTGGAGTGGCACAGAGGCTACCAAGAAAGCACACTTGTTGCTGATACAAAAAAAAGTAGTCCTAAAATGGACAGTTAGCTCTATGAAACCTCACCACACTGCAGTCTATAGGCATACTGCCCCTGGGGAGATGTAGGTGTAAAAGGTTGTGTCAGCCAATCAGCTATCCACTGTGTATATATTGACTGTATTGGTTGGCCACTGTGGGAAAAAGGCACAAGTGCCTTACCTCCTTATTTTGGAGTAGTCGTAAAGTAGATAGTTATCTCTACAAAACTTTGCCACACTGCAGTCTACAGGCACACTGCCTGGTGAAGTATAGCACAGTATAGTACTTTGTATCTTGTATAGCAAATTATAGAACCCTATTGCTCTGTATAGCACAGTATAGCAAAGTACCTCTCCCTATACAGATTTGTCAACTTTCTCTAACCATCTCCAACATATACTGACAATAGGGCTGCTGTGAGCCCATCCTTTTATAGTGAAGGGGCTAGCTTTTCAGCTTGTCCATTCTTTCAGATTTTACTCTCAAAGACCAGGAACACAATCACCCCAGGCCCATTCCTACTTAAAGTGGTTGTAAAGGCACAAGGGATTTTTACCTTCATGCATTCCGTGCATGAAGGTAAAAAGCCTTCTGTGTGCAGCAGCCCCCCCAGCCCCCCCTGATACTTACATGAGCCCCCTCTTGATCCAATGATGTCCATGAGATCCTTAAAGCGGAGTTCCACCCTATTAAAAGTCTGCAGCTACATTAAGTGTAGCTGTTGACTTTTAGAAATCAGATACTCACCTGTTCCAGGCTCCAGCGATGCGGCCGCCCGCTGCCTTGCTCTCCTCTCCCTCCTCTGTGTGGCACCGGCATAGCAAGGGTGGGCGCCTGGCTTTTGCGTTGAAGGCGGGCGCGCACTGCGCATGCGTAAGCCACACTGCACTTTGAATGGCCGGTGTATCCTCTGGGACCTGTGACCTGTCCCAGAAGATTGCCGGGAGGGAGGGGGGAGGTGAACTTCCTTTCTGTGCCGCGGAGCCAGGAGAGGAAGTGCAGCTGGGACCCTGTCAAAACAGGGTCCCCCACTCTCCCCCCCAAAAAAATTACATGGCAATTGTGGCATGTCAGGGGGTCACCTTCCCTTAAAGCGGAAGTTCCACTTTTGGGTGGAACTCCACTTTAACTCTCCAGGGACTCACACTCCTGATTGGCTTTTGGCAGGAAGGAGGAGCTAGGAGCGCCAGCGTGGGACCCAAGAAGAGGAGGATCCAGGCTGCTCTGTGCAAAATCACTGCACAGAGCAGGTAAGTATAACATGCTTGGTATTTAAAAAAAAGACTTTAATATCGCTTTAAGACATGAAATTCCTAAAATTTCACCTATATGAGCTCTCTTTAAGTTATTGAACCTAAATGATTAATATGTTCATATCCCTTTATAGAAATTAGAATCAATAATAATCTCAGAATTGCATAAACATGTTCAATTACATTAAAATATGCAATACTATATGGTAAAGAATCTACCCAAAAGAAGCTGGGAAAAAGGAATTTCCCCTATAGGTTACCTTTGCAAAAGAGAAGACCCATCAGGTGGCCCAGTCTTGCCTCGCTCTTTCATAAATAGATACATCATTTATTGGTGAATTTGCTTTGAACTCTAAGCAAAAGCAAAATTGGGGTATTAATTAGGTTTGAGTAATGTGCCTTTAATGATGTGTGTCCCACTCATGACTGCTGCTTCTTCCTGAATACTGTTAGATTCATGCACCCCCTGACAATGATGTAATGTAAGCACTGAACTTCCACTACTAAAAACAACAGTCAAGGCTAGAGCACAGTGATCACAGTGAGATACTCTCTCTGCAACAAAGCATATAAGGTGTTCTGTGATTGGACAAGGGGCGCAAGAAAGTCATGACCTTTCCTTATCTAATCATAGAAATCATTTTTCTTGTGCAACACTGTTTAGATTTAGTTCCACCTCTTCCTTATTATTGGGAGGCTTGAAGTGCACAGAGTGCTCCTTCCTCCTCCCCATTTTTAGAAAAACTGATGTAAAGAAAAAACGTTTGCATTGCGTTTAGGAAAAAAAATCTTGGATCAGGTTCCATTTTGTACACAGAGTAACACATTACAGAATTTGTTTGACATAAGCTAACTGTATGTTTTAGCTTTGCAAATAATCATTGCAGAATGTATTCAGAAATTAACTTTATGTACTTTAAAGACCACATTTTTTGCAATCAATTAAATTATTTGATTCAACAACAGACAGGTCAGTGACATACTGTATAGAGATATAATTTTCATTGCAGTTTGAAAAATATCAGTTAGCTTGGTGACCCTAGATCCTTAAAGAGATTAAGATTTTAATTTTCTCAGGCTGACATTTTTACTCCTATCTGCCTCCTGAAAGTCATTGAAGCATGGGTGTATGTATTTCTTTATTGCCTAATGTGCCAAGTAAACGTGAATGAGGGTTTTTTAAATCAGTTCAATTTGTCACTGCACTAGAAATCTGTTTGACTTTCATATTGAAAACCTTCTTAAAATAATGAAGCTCTTCAGCACTTTAGAATTACTTTGCATTGCACATAGTTATTTGAAATTATTGTAGCACTTCAGTGTCTTTTATAAGTGTTTCTCCTTGCAAGTGAATGGGGTTCAGGAACTGCTGTGTATAGTGTGATTTAAAATTATTAGTTTTCGGATTTTTAGGAGCGCTTCAATCTCCTTAATTAGAATTCCAATGTGTAAAGCGCTCCAGTAACTTCCAATTGCTGTGTGCTGCATAGCTTATACTCTAGATCACACTAGATAAAAATACTAAATGAGCATACTACAGATGGATGTCATGTACAATAAGACATGGATTAAAATTACATTTACATTTGGGGTTTTTATGAACTCTAAATATGTGAATAAAAAATAAACATCTAAATACATGATTGGAATATATACATATGTGATGTGCTTTTGCTGTTCAGCTAGTCTTGAGATTTACACATCTCTGCCTTATTGCCTTTCCAGGAAGGTAAAGGCACTATTTCTAGTTCACCTTTATAACATCCTGGGGGACCTGCCTCATCATTGAGCAGAAGTGCTGCTGCTGATTTGTTGTTTAATTAGCAGCTTGAGGAACAGCAGGCTGGAGTTACACTTTAATATTAATTTACAGTTGTCAGGGTCCTCTATACAACCATGGCCTAGGATGAACTGATCTGAACTGACAGTTGCAGGTACTTGTAGACATTACAAGGTGTCTGTTCTTTATCGGTAGTTTTGTTTATACACTTTAGTGAACATGACCAGTTCAGTTTAAGCTAATTACCCTCTCTTGGATCTGTGGATCTATGGTAGCAATGATATGTATGCAGCTACTATTAAGGAAAAAGAAAGAAAAGCAATGTTGTTCTTAGCTAATTAAATTAGGAGTTTTGACCTACTTCACCAGAACATGTGAGAGAACCTCCTTTAAATAGCATTTAAAAATTATATTTTTCCCATTTTTAATGCATCACTACAACGAGAATACATTGAGCTCGAACATTTACAATCTCACAACAGTGCTCTGTCAAGCATATTAATATGGTCAAGTGCTGTAAGCTCTCATCAACTGTATATCCACATTTTCAAAGCTGATGACTCACATTGCAGGCAGTTCCACTTGTTTGTGAGTCTAGCTATGTTTCTTTTGCACTGAATGATGTGCAAACACTGATCTTATTAACATGCCTTGGGACCATATTGATAAGTGGTATATATGACAAATACAAAATTATGGGGTGTAGTTACTAAAACTGAAATGTACAAAATCTCTATATGTCACGTTTTAAAGGACAGACAGTTAAATCTAACTTTTGAACTTAACCTCCCTGGCGGTATGATTATTTCAGATTTTTGGTGCTGAAAGCGGTACGATTATTTTGCATGAAAATTTGGCGTTTTATATTGTAGGCCTGTAATTCTTAGGAATAACTCACTTAAATCTGTCCAAACAAGAGTCTAGTAGACATCCCGGGTATGATAAAGTTTGAAAAATGAAATCATAAATTATAAAATAATAAATAACTAAAAATAATTATCAAAAATAATAACGTAATAGTAATAACATTTATTCAATAATGTAATCAAACCAAAAACACTGAAATTTGCTCATTTGCAGAATTGTCGCTGTCATCACTTTCAGTTTCTGATGATAAATTTCCCCAAAAATCAGTATCACTCAATTCTGCAAATCATTCTTATTTACTATCGGTGTTTTCTAGCCGATCAAAAACCACTTTTGACGTAAAGGGACACTTTTTGGTTGCTATGGACATTCTCATGTTTCCAGGCAGAAAGAATGACATATATAAAAGTGCATGCAGGGCTCTGGGCAAACCACTAGGGACAAAGGGGATGTGAAATGTTTTCATACAGTAATGTAATCTATAAGATTACAGTGTACTGTATGTGCTGTGTGTGTTTCACTTTTTGAATTTCCCGCCGGTCTCCATCCCCGTGCGACGCGACGCTCGCAGGGAACGGAGCCCGGCACACAGGAGTCATCTGGCGGTGGACACAGCCCGCAGACACTGTGGGGGACATCGCTGGATCCAGGGTACAAGGTGAGTAGCGCTGCCTGGATCCAGCGATGCAATCCCGAGTGTGGCTCGGGGTTACCGATAATGGTACTGAAATTCAACCCCGAGCCACACTCGGGAATACCGCCAGGGAGGTTAATAAGTAAAATTCAATGTTGAAAGTACTGCAAACCTTAATAACTAACCAACGATTCTCCTGCAATGTAACATCCAAGTTATCGAAAAGTTAAGCAAAAGAGCAAATTCCAAAATCCTAGCATCCTTTTAAATAATTCCAATATACCGACCATCCAAGCTACACTTACTGCTTGGTCATTCCTAACTCGACAAAAATTCATAGATGAGCAGTCCTTTAAGATAAGGATACTTTTAGCAACCTATGAGTAGCTAATACCTGGGTTTACAACCCATCATTGGAGATCAAAAGGGATTCATTTTACCTTGGATGATCTGGTTACCCCAGGAGCCCTTAATACCTTTACTGCATATCAAATTAAAAACTTTAGTACAAAAAAAACAATATCCCCTATAGAAGTCCCTATCCCGGTATGGAACTCTTTGATGAGCAAACATATGGCAACCAAACCGAAAGGTGTCTCATTACTTTATAAGTACTACAACTACCATCATTTTCATAAAAAACGTCCCCCTATGATAAAGTGGGAAAATGAACTGTGGCAAGAGTTTTCCTTGGCACAATGGCTGTCGGCGATAAAGCTAAACAGCAAACCCTCAGCTTGTGGACCACTGGGATAACGCACAAAAAATCCTCCATAGGTACTATATGACACGGACGCACCTACATCAGATGGATCCAAAAGTGACCCCTCTATGTTGGCAAGAGTGCTGAGGGACAGGCAATCTCTTAGACCTACTATGGGATTGCACTGTTACATAAATTCTGGAAGGATGTCTCTGGTTTCTGAAATTGTAGGTTCTACCTATACCATCCTTCCAGCTTTGGCCCTCCTGAGTGTATGCATGGAACTTTTTCCTCCTTTAATGAGAAAAGTAGTTATTCATATCCTCTTTGCAGCCAGATTATCTATAACAAACAAATGGCACTCAAAATCCCTTCCAACAATCAAGGAGGTCATAAATAGTGTCAAGTCACAATGCACAATGGAAAAAATCCTTGCCTGCAAAGAAAGGAGGTAGCATATATTTCAGAAAAATTGGGAAGTGTGGCTATCTTCTAAACAGGCTTTGGCACATTTATGATGTACTATATATATCTGGTTCCCGACCGCGCGCCGTCTTTTCGCGGCGGCAGTCGGGGAGCCTTGCGCGAATCACCGTAAATAAGCGGCGATTCGCATTTGGCCACCAGGGGGCGCGCGCGCGCACCCGCCGCACTCCTGGGGAGTGTGCCCGCGGCTCGGGCGGATGCGATGTCCGCCGGCGAGCCGCGATGAGCGGCTACAGGGAAAAGAACGGGGAACCGCCAATGTAAACACAGCGGTTCCCCACCCTGTCAGTGGGGCATGAGAGATCTACTGATCCCTGTCACTGGGATCAGTTAGATCTCTCATGCCCATGTTAGCCCAACCCCCCCACAGTAAGAACACACCCAGGGAACACACTTAATCCCTAGCTCTCCCCCTGCAGGTTAACCCCTTCACTGCCAATGACATTTATACAGTAATCAGTGGACATTTAAATTTCTGATCGCTGAATAAATGTCATTGGTCCCAAAAAAGTGTCAAAATGTTCCGACATGTCCCCCCCAATATCGCATTACCGCTAAAAATTGCAGATCGCCGCCATTACTAGTAAAAAAAAAAAAAACCCATCCGTAAACGCGGCCACTTTTGCGCAAACCAATCAATAAACACCAATTGCGATTTTTTTTATCGCAAATATGAGGAATTATATAAATCGGCCAAAAACGGTGAAAAAAAATGTTTTTTTATATTTTTTTTTTTGGATTTGAATTTTAGCAAAAAGTAAGAAATTTGGTTTTTTTTGCAAAATGGTCGCTCTTCTTTTGTTTATAGCGGCGATAAGAAATGACGCAGAGGCGATCGAATGCCACCAAAAGAAAGCTCTTTTGTGGGAAAAAAAGGACACAAATTTTGTTTGGGTACAACGTCGCACAACCGCGCAATTGTCAGTTAAAGCGACGCAGCGCCGAATCGCAAAAAGTGCTCTGGTCCTAAAGTGCAAAATTCTTCCGGGGCTGAAGTGGATATTGATGATATTTGTATGGTCAAATGTTTCTGTCTTCTAGTGGTTTAAACACGCCCCTTACATTAATGTAGCGATACCACCTCTACATTGATTTAATGAACACCTTAACAGCTGTAGAAACAACTGGCATTAGGATGATGGTGTTGGTTTTGTTATGTTACACTATCAATATTATCTTTCTAGACAAGACTACTTAACTTTGGGACCCTATAGGGCAGGGATATGCAATTAGCGGACCTCCAGCTGTTGCAAAACTACAAGTCCCATCATGCCTCTTTCTCCAGGTGTCATGCTTGTGGCTGTCAAAGTCTTGCTATGTCTCATGGGAATTGTAGTTCTGCAACAGCTGGAGGTCCGCTAATTGCATATCCATGCTATAGGGGGTCACACTGAGACTCCTGTCTGTACTACAACAAAAGCCTGATCACAGATTGTTCCCACTTGGGGTGACAGGATTAACCTCCTAGGAGGTATACCTCATTATACCTTATGGGCCCTCTACACTATACAATTTTATGTTGATAAACTTTACTTCTATTTATGATGTTTGATACAAAAAAAATGTCTTCTAGAAATGCTGTCGACTGTATCTTTGTTAAAAATTCAATAAAAAACTATTGTTAAAAAAAATGCCAATGTGATGCATTATCTTTTTTTGTTTATTTAAAGAGAAGTCCTGTTTCTAGCTAAAGCCTCTTGGCCATTATATCATGCTCTGCTCTGACAAATCTGCACTTAGGAGAGGGATTGCTCACTTAACTTAATGCAAAGCAGGTGTCCTGTCCCCAAGCAGCACCCTCTAACATTTGGCAGGAGCAGCTTGTTATAGCAAAGAAGGGTGCAAACATAAGGCCTGGCCTTGTTGCTGAAACAAGTACAAATGCATAATATGTCTTTAGATAGCCTTTAAAGCTGAACTCTGAACAGATATAACAAAAATGAAATAATGAATTTAAAAATAATGATTAAAGCCTAACTCCAGGTGGTTTTGTGTTACTTTATAAACTGGCACAAATTAACTATTCTCTTCACTAAGACATGTGGCTGCTGTCAGCACTCTATAAACTGTATGTAGTATATAACACCGTGTGTCAGCAGCGATACACAGATGTCCCATCTGCTACTGGAACAAAATTGAGTGAGAATGGGAGCTTCTTAGCCATTCACAGAAAACATATAAGCCAATATGTAAAATGTGCAATAAATAAAAATTAAACATGTGCAAAGTTTGTAATAGTGGTCCACCACATATACCACCTAATATGGTGCAAAAAAAAAACGCAAACAAGTCCTGTTAGGAATCTTGTGCTCTTGTCTAGATGTCTTCCACTCTCCAGGACCGTTAAGTTGGTGAAAAGTTGATGATAAATGGTCAAAAGCATATGAATGATCCTCCACATATGGTCTCCCGGTTCAATCCGACCATCCGACATGGATGACCTCCACCACAGCAAAAGGCCGCCAGTGAAATAAAAGGCATTACAAAAGCTCATTGTGAAATAGTAAAGCACTTACTTTGTTAAAAACTTGCCACTTCCGGTTCCGGCGCCGAATGGAGAGGAGCTAGGAGACGACCGCTCCGCTCCTCTGCCTCTACACCCGCTTGAAAAACCGGCAGCCCTCGGAGAGAAAGACGCGGAGACTCTCCCTAGAAGTCCCCCGCCCCGCATGGATCGATTCGTGGAGCGCATACACCAAAGACCGAGCGTTACCCCCCCGGCACCTGGCGGAGAGGAACAGCGCGGCGCATCCAACATGGCCGCGGCTGCCCCGACACAAATCTCGTATGCGGCGATGTTAGCCACCTCCCCTCCGCAGCAGCGATCCGACGGTTCTCAGCCACAACAGCCACCACCAGGAACCTCTGTGCAAGAGCCATCCTCACCTGCAGAGATAGCACAGGCAGTGGTCCTCCTGATGCGACCGTTACTAATGGAAGCAGTGGACACAGCAGTCACAAATGCAGTACAAAAAGGTATGGACCAGATACACAAGGAATTGCAATCCCACGCTGCCAGAATAGGACAGGCTGAGGAAAGAATATCTAATGTGGAAGATGATACTACTGCCTTGATTGCCTCAGTTGCTAAACTCACAACACAGAATAAAGATCTACAGGAGAAGGTCATAGACCTGGAAAATCGAAGTAGAAGGAACAATCTGCGAATCATAGGCCTCCCTGAAACTTATTCCCAGCGTATCCTCCCCAAGTTATGTGCAGTCACTATACCAGAACTACTAGGCCTCCGCGCCCCCTGCACAGTGGAGAGGGCCCACAGGATTGGACAACCATCCAACACTCGCTCTAAGCCCAGGGCGGTAATAGTACGGTACCTGAACTACATGGACAAGCAAGACATCCTCCAGTCTTTCAGGAAAGTGCGCTCCTTAAGCTTTGAAGGACACAACCTACTTATCTTTGCAGACTACTCGCTAGAGGTCATGCAGAAAAGAAAAGCGTTTTCATCAGTTTGCCACAACTCTTCATGAGCTCAACATACGTTTCAGCCTGGCATACCCTGCTACGCTTCATTTCCAGACCCCGCAAGGCGACAAAAAGTCATTCACCTCCCATCTGGAAGCTGAACAATTCGTGTCTGACTCCCTTCACCCTGACATGGACCAGACCCCACAGTCGGAAGCCGCCACTCGTTCAACACCTAAGAAATCCTCCATTGCGACAAACAAAGCTGGGAGCCCGTCGAAACCACCCTACAAAAGAGTTCGCTTCGGTCCACAGGACCCCCCTCCTCCTCAAGACTAAGAAGATCTTCAGCGAGCATGCAAATGACAATTCCTTATCCGGCCACCATTATCCCTTCTGTCTCCCCTTCCATAGCGAGATGACTCTCTTGCCACATCACATCCATAGCGGACTGAACAACAAACTGTAAGTGTGTACATGCAAACTCCCCCGATCAGGGGTAATCACGCATAGAGTACCCCTATCAGACACAGTTTGGAGAATGCTACGAAGCTATGGTAATACCCTTAGAGTGACTCAATATGCCTACTGTCTACATAGTTCTCACCCCCATGGGTATTGTGTTCTGCATGTTTTTGTATAATGCATTGGGCTCTGCCCCCGTGGTATACTACCGCCGAGGCAGACTCCAATGGTTAAGAACCCAGGTCCAAGACCTGGTTAAATGGTTTAGTGATTTCACAACGCTCCTCTTGGTTCTCAGGGCGCTTCTATTATTTTAGTTAACAATTACTCTCTTTGCTCCCCTCTCCCCTTCCCCCCGCTCCCCCTACCCTGGAGTAGCCATTCTCTTCAACAAAAAGTTGGCCTACTCGTCCGTAAGACGGAAGTGGACAATGTGGGACGTAGGATCACGCTCCACCTTACTCTCCAGGGCAGGGACTTAGCTATCTCTAACGTATATGCGGATAATTCTCCCTCCCAGACCTACTTTCAGGACCTAACCACCTGGGCCCTTCAGGTAGTGGAACCCCTACACCTCCTTGGAGGTGACTTTAACTCAGTCATGCATCCCTCTGAAGACCGTACTACTACACCCACGACCCTATCCACCCCCCCAACCCTTCCTCCTCCCCCCTGGCCACCGTCGCAGATTCCCTCCATCTGACCGACATCTGGCGCATGCTTCACCCCATTGACAGAGAATACACCTATTACTCCCCCCCCACAAGACATTCTCACGCATCGATTACTTCTTTGCCACCCCTCCGCTTCTCTCCATGATAGCCCAGTCGACGATTGAAGACATGGCGATTTCGGACCATTCCCCCATCACTGTTAAAATCGCTAACCTTATCCCCAGGGGACCGGGCTCACCCTGGCGCTTCCCCTCGTTCCTAACTGAGAACGAAGATCTTAAAATGTCACTTCATGCTGCATGGACGGAATTCATGTCCACTAACGCTGAGCATACCCACTCCCCCAACCTCTTCTGGGAAACCGGAAAAGCCTTCCTTAGAGGACGCATTATGGCATTTACCGCAAATTTTAAAAGAATGACTGCGACCAACCTTCAAAAAAACAGTCGAGAACTCAAAGAGGCACACAACCGCTTAAATTCGGCACGCACCCCAGACAATATCCAGGCATGGCAACAGGCAAAACAATCCTTTGATCACTGGTCCTCTCAACACGAATTATCTAAGCAATTCCACGCAAAGCTCCTTTATCACAAACATGGCAATAAGGCCGGAAGGCTCTTGGCTCGCATGGTTGCAAACAAATACTCCCCGACCCACATCCCCTCCTTGAGAGACCATTCAGGCAACTTACACACCTCCCCAGCCCAAGTAGAGCGCATATTGACCAATTACTACAAAAATCTCTATGCAGAGGATCAGATTCATGTCGACAAAGCGTCTGACCTTTTAGCATCCGCTAACCACCCAAAAATCACTAAAGCCCAATTGGAGTCCCTCAATGAACCCATCTCCCTTCCAGAAATCCAAGCCACCATCAAATCCCTGGCCAAAAACAAAGCACCCGGCCCTGACGGGCTCTCCGCAGACTTCTACAAATTGACTACAGACTTCATCCCTGAAACCCTTCTCCTTGTTTATACCAATATATGGAAAGGGGGCCCCTACCTCCCGACGGGACACTCCGCTTATATCAAACTCATAGCAAAAAAGAATAGGGACCCGCTATTACCTGGGTCATATAGACCCATCTCACTCATCAATGTCGACGCAAAAATTCTTTCGAAGATAATAGCAAACCGACTAGCTAAAATCCTTCCCCCCATTATCCACCCAGCACAATCGGGTTTCATACAAGGAAGATCAGCCACTTTAAACCTCAGAAAAGTACTCCTAATATTAAATCAGGCCAAGCGTCATCCAGACAATGACTATGCAGTCATAGCTCTTGATGCCGAAAAAGCTTTCGACAACATCAGCTTCAAATGGCTCTACATGACCTTGGCTGCTTTCGGCTTTCAAGGCCCTTTCATTAATTTCATAAGCGGAATGTACTCTAAGCCGACGGCACGCATAGTCACCCCTAACTTTACCTCCTCGGAATTCCCCCTGGCCAAGGGTACTCGTCAGGGATGCCCACTATCACCACTCCTTTTCAATTTGGCCATAGAACCACTTTCCCGCATTCTCAACGCGAGTCAGGGAATGAGTGGTATCCCTATAGGAAATGAAGTGTGCCGTTCTGCCCTCTTTGCGGACGACATAGTTCTTTTCTCTTCCAGGCCTTCCAGAGATTTTGAGTACTTAACCCAAACCATGCACAACTTTAAAGAATGCGCGGGCATGAAAATTAACTTTGATAAGAGCGAAGTTCTACCACTAAATCCCGGCAAAGCAAACCGCTGGAAATCGTCCTCCCCCTTTCTAGTAGCTAAGAGTCAAATAACATACCTAGGTATTCATATAGTTAGAGACCCTTCCTCTCTCTATACCCTCAACTATACCCCACTCATAACTAAAATTATAAAAGAACTTGAAACCTGGCGGTCCCTCCCCCTCTCGCTCTTTGGGAGATGCCACTTAATCAAAATGATTTCCTTCTATACCCACTGCAAACATTGCCACTGTTACTAAAACATTCAGATATTCAAAAACTCCTCTCGGCATTCTCCCTTTTTCTATGGAAAGGCAAACGAGCGAGAATAGCCTTAAAGAAACTTTGTCTCCCGAAGAGCGAGGGGGGGCGGGCCTACCCAATCTGAGGTTCTATAATTTGGCTTGCCTGCTAAGGAACTGCCTAGACTGGATAACGGAAAGATCCACCTTTTCCAATTTTCCTCTGGAAAGGGAGGCAGCCTCACCTTATAGCCTTACCGCCTCCCTTCATGCTAAGGTGAAATCCCTCCCCCCCCCACATAAAAAATAACTTACTCCTCAGGGACACCATACTGGCATGGAGAGAGATGAGAAAATTACTACACGTATCCCCAACATACTCACCATTTCTCCCCATTTTAAATAACCCCCTCTTCCCCCCCTCCCTTGATTCGGGAGCTTTTCAGTCATGGAGAGACAAAGGGCTAATCATGGTTTCTCAGTTATTCACTCCTGACTTTACCTCATTAAAAACATTCCCTGACCTAAAAGAGGAATTTACCCTCCCAACCTCCCACTTCCTCCAATACTTGCACATTCGTTCCTTCCTGCAGCCCTGCCCTAGAGGATCCCAGAATCCTTTCAACCCATCCTTTGTAGACTCCCTCCTTGCCAATGGCAAGTACAATATCTCCCAAATCTATGGGCACTTGATTCAACATCATGCTGATAAGTATGCCATCAACCAATTCCAACAATGGAGCCCAATACTCCAAACTCCATTAGCCCCCGAGCTGATTCTCACGGGCTACAAAAAAGTATGCACCCTAATACAGGCCGAAAATTGGAGGGAAACCCAATTCAAAATCGCGCACAGAGCCTACCTTCCAATGGTCTACCCTCCCGGGAACCCTCTCCAAGGAATCTGCCCCTGGTGCCAAAACACCAGACCAATACTCTACCACAGATTATGGGAATGTGTTTCGATCTCCAAATTCTGGGACAACCTTATCTCTTACATAGGCCAAATAAGTGGCAGAACCATACCTAAAGACCCTATTCTGTGCCTCTTCAGTGCGCTCCATCCGACATCCCCAACTTCTTCTCCGCCACCCTCCCCTTCGAACTGGACTCATCTATGCCTTCTGACAGCGAGAAAATCCATCATGCAGGCTTGGATACAACAGTCTCCTCCAGGTCTGAGCCAAGTCAAGCAGGGACTATTTTCCCTGCTTCTCTTGGAAAAACAGGATGTCATTAATCTCAAATTCACACACTCCAAGAAGTTCTTTGCAAGATGGAGGAATTTCTTGGAACAGTCACTTGATCAGTCGGAAATGAATAAATTCATGGAACCTTTCCGACTATCAGAGTGGTACCTGAAAAACGATTTAACCAATTCTCTGGGGAAACTCAAGATACGCAATCATAACACCTGCTCTTAGTGGAGCCCCTACTCTACTCATATGCACTCTTACCGGGCCAACAACGCGGCCAAACACTAACCCGAAGCTGTTTACTATTACTATGTGTGGTACCCCCAGTCCCCCTCACCTCCCCAACTCCCCCCTCAGACACAGATTGATTGAAGGACACTACCCTCACTAGGCAATCAACTAACCCACTTTCTGTATGCTTATGTTTTTATTTGTTTCTTTACTAGCACATCGAATGTACCTTATATATTCCCTACGCATTTGATCTCTGTTAATCATCCGTCCTCCAGGACAACCCTGTAAGCTCCGATATGGAGCCATTTCTTTGGTTCTTACCTTGATATGATTCTAATTCCGTGATCTTTGTACTCTGTACTTTAGCAAAATGTCAATAAAATATGTTTAAAAAAAAAAAAACTTGCCAATAGTGCAATCCACAATGATAAATAAACAATTAAAACTCCAGGAACACGGCAGGAATCCAATGTAGCAGGCTGTATGGATGCTACCAGACTCCAGCTGACAGGCGTGCATGATGATGTCACATCATAAGCCACACTCAACATGTTTAATCGGAAATAACGTCACTAAGGGACTGGCCTTATGCATTGTATCATCTATACATATTTTGCACATGTTTTAGCTCATTTATTGGATTGTACTTTATTTGTATTAATTGATGAATTGGTTGATTTCTATTTTTATATTTTAGTGCTGCTTTTCTACTTTATTCTGTTTATAATTAGTATCACAATAGTTTAGTAGCTGTTTCACCTCTACTGCTAGTTCATCATGGAATAATCCAAATATTCATTCACAGAGAACCTTGCATTTTTATGAATGAATGCAAAGTTTCCACTGATTGGCTAAGGTGGAGATCATGACATCATCTGCCTACCTTTCCACCTCAGCCAATCAGAGGAAGCCTTGTATTTATTCATAAAAGCACAAAGCTTTTTGTGAGCTGAAAAGTTCTCAACCTGGCACAATTTTGTTTTCTTATGGAAGGAAATAGTTTCTTTCTTTCTGCCAGCTTGGCTTAAACTTACTATTTAAAGTAACACAAAATCTGGAGTTAGGCTTGAAATGTATTTCTAAATGCAGCAAATGAAAGTGCCTGAATTTAATTTGATATCAATCTCTTATAATACCTTGTATGGTTCACTGGAGGTGGAAGCAGTAATACTGGGGTCCAATTGAGTGTGATACAGTGCACATGTGCTTACAAGGACCATGGTGACACAAGGAGAGCAGAGGGATGCCCAATCACAGCCTGAAGATGGGAAGGCGACTAGGTTGTATTGACTGACTGCAGTGTAAATCATAAGGCTTGATAGACATAAATGAAGCTCATTTGGCAGGGAAAATTGCTCCCTTAAATGCATTTCAATTGTGTAGTGTGTTTAGCTGTTACCATGAATTCAGCTTTAGGGAAAAATCAATCTGCAAAATAAAAGAAAGATCTCTTTCACATGTAAATGCTGTAGACATAATGGGGTTTACTTATTAAAGCTGGAGAGTGCAAAATCAGGCTCACTTCCGCATAGAAATCAGCTTCCAGGTTTTATTGCCAAAGCTTAATTGAACAAGCTGAGGTTAGAAGGTGATTGGTTTCTATGTCAAAGTGAGCCTGATTTTGCACTCTCCAGCTTTAGTAAATAAACCCCTATGTAACTTGAACTGCAAATATTTATGTTGGATGATGCCACCCACTGGGGTTGATTTATTAGGAGCACTTTCACCTACAAAAGTGAGTTTACTTTGCTTAATGATAATAAGAAACTGTTTTCACTTTGGATATCCAATTATGTGCAGGGAAACTGGCAAAAAAGTGGACATTCTCTACTTATTGAGGTTGATTTGCTAAAGGAGCAGACGGTGCTCACTTTGAATACCAACTGTGTAATCAACCGAATAAAAAAAATAAAAAACACAGGACTTTTACTAGTACATGAGTGGATGGAAGTACATGAGTGGATGGAATACAGCTTCACCTTCAAGGTGAACACTCCCTTTGCTAAATCAGCAGTTTCTTTTCTTTTTTTTTCTTTTGGAACACCAACCCCAGAGATTTGCACTTGTAAATCTGAAATTGTGCTTTTGTCTTCTCCTATGAACATCAACATGTTAAATATAATACAAGCTAACAACTTGATAATTTCCCTCCACGCTGACTGCATCAAACAACCTTCTGTTCTTTATTGCTCTCACTCTACCAATTCATCTTTTGACTTTAGCTTTATTGGCAGTTTGAACTTCAGAGTAAAACACATAGAGTGCTATTGGTTTTTATTTTTAAATGCCTAAAATACTCCTAAAATGCATTTAACTTATGGGAACACATCTTAGATTGTGGGAACTTTTCAGTAAACCTCATGACTTTATTCATTCCTTTGATACACCGTAACTTGGCAATATATGAGTAAAATTAAATACTCTGTGTTAGCTCTGAGGATCTTAATAGATTTTATTACACTGGGGTACCCTATTTTGTACTGGTTGGAAGAAATATGCCTATTCAAGATTTATTTTTTTAGAGTTTTTACTTAAACCCCAAAAGATGTTCAACTTGACAAAAGCAGAATCACACTAGACAGCTTTGCAGAGAAAAAGAGTTACATACAAGGTCAAATATACCCTTATGTGATGCAATGGAACATTAAGAAAATCATCAAAATATTAATGATACGGATTTGACCCTGATTAGCATTAGAACACTGAAATTGCAGTTTAATTATCTGCACTAGATCTAGGAAAATATTTAATTTATGACAAAGGCAGTTAGGACATAAGCCCTGATTAAAATGTGCAGATCCACGGTAATATTGGTTACCTTAGTTGTATGGTTTGATCTTGGTGCTATAATTGTATCACCATAGTTTGCTTGTTTTAGATTTCGTTAGGCAAGTTTATATTTATGATTATTATATTGTTATGCCTATAACTACAGCATCCTAATTCATTAACAACACTAACCTAGAGCAATGGAATTGTCGTCGTGCTTATTAACTGATAACCTTAAAATGCAAAGTGTATGTAAATCCTAACAACAAACTTCTCTTATTTGTTCTCCATTCTTCTAAGTAGACCATTTAACGTGTGCTGCTATATCTGTTCAATAAGTCTAAAAAAATCATATTGGTTCTGCCAGAAATCTTGTCAGCTGATTACAATCTATACATAAATTTGTTAGTGATGGTTGATCAAGGCATCACATCTCTTACTAGTATAAAATTAGGGCAATCACAGGGACTTTAAAGATACTAGAAAGCAAAATTGAAACAAATTATAAAGTATAATTTGTATTTAATAAATAACAAAAAAATAAATGTATTTTACTTACGTATAGTTGTTTGTGACAAATACATTATGTTGCACAATCTGAATATTACTCCAAGTCAACACCCTCCCAATGAAAACATTGTTGGCGTAAAAGTCACAATGTTACCACTCTAATATAGCAGCTACTGCATAAGACTTCTCCAGTATACAGATTTGGGGTTTTGTGGTTCCAATGCATTTCACAATCAGCTTTTTTAGGTCAAACAGAGATAAACAATCTCAAATGAATGGTATAAAAAATGTTTAAATAAGGAGGGGTGTTGACTTATAGGTATATTTGTTCAATATATTGCATTTGTTGCAATTATCTTTAAATTAGTGTGTGCAATATAATATTTGTGATGGTTTGGATACTGCCATTGAGCAAATCAAAAATGGAAACTAATATAGTCATAACAAGGTCAAACTGGACAGTGTGGTTGATTTACTAAAACTGAAGATTGCATGGTCTGGTGCAGCTGTGCATGGTAGCCAATCAGCTACGTGTTCTGCATGTATAAGGCAACCATAACTAAAAATGATGTGAAGCTTGAGGGAATTTTAAAGAGCCAAGCCCATTCATACTGCCTGCCCACCAAACCAGAGCAGTTTAGTATGCAGGCAGTGGCCATTATTGGCTGCAGTTAGTTGCAGTGAGGAGCGGCGTGTGATTGGAGTACATAGAAAGCAATTGTTTTTATGTACCCTAGCAGTGATTGGTGTTCTTCCAGTGAGGAAAAACGCCAGTCACTGCACTAGTGTGAATGAGCCCTTATTCACACATCAGTTATTTCTATTTTTTTTCCAACAGTGAGCTCTTTGAAGGTTCCACATTTCAAAATATATATTAGATAATATAAGAGAACAAATGTAAAAAAACACTATAGGGTACCTTTAACAATACTGTCACACAGCTAGGTAATAGTAAACAGAGGCAGTAAAGGCAGATTTGAGACAGATTTACCATACAGGAGCAGCTTTCATAAATTATTTTTTTCTGCAACAGAATAAAACCAGTTTTGAGCAAAAATGTCTCATCTTATATATCTATATCTTATTTCTTCTATAACAAATGTGTCTCGCCTCCTTTGGTAAATCTGTTGCAGAACTGTGCAAGCCACAGTTTGGTGCCTACGATTACTAGTGCAGGAGGCACAAATACAGGTATATACTTTGTTAATTGAAAGATTTTTTGCTAATTTGCGTGATAAATGTCCCTCTATATATTTTGTATTAGCTCTATTTTCATCATGTGGTAATATTGAGATCAGGACCCCAACGTTATTGGAGTGTTTGCTCTGATTTTAAATATCACATCAGCACCAATAATACTTTCTTTACTCTCCTATATATCTATATATATACTATATATTTATAAATCCAGTATAGAGGCCCTCACGGGTTTTGCAGAGAAGATAGATCAAAACAGTAGTGTTATTATTGACATTTTTCTGAAGCTTAGTCCATCTTTCTCAAGACAGTACAACATGGAAGTGAATAGACTAATAAACCCAAAGACCAACCCATCCAGGGATCCAGCACTGTCCTAACCCAGTCCGTTTTTTCTACGCCGGTGTTTGAGTCCCCGGCACTAGCATGTTTACTAAGGGAAGCTGGCTGTGACTGCTTGTGGCTTCACAGCCAACTTTCCAATGGGCATGTGCAAGCTGTGCTATGCTTTATGAATGGTCCTGCTGCCTTCTGAGACTTGTAACGTGTTCCAGAAGACTGTGGGTGGGGGGAGGCAAACTTCCACTCAGATCACTTAGGTGAACTGAATGAGAATGGGAGCAGGTTCCTATCAAAACTAGGTACCTGAACCCCCCCCCCCCAAAAAAAAAAAAATTGTGCCAAATGTGGTAGAGGAGGGGTGGAGAAGAATATAAAGTGATATATAAGTGTATATTTATGTAATTGGGAATTTGTTACATTATGTATACAATTTGGCAATGCCAAATAGTATTTTTAGTGAAAACTTAAAATATGCTTCCTTTTCTCTGCAAAATGGCCAGGAACATCATATCTTGATGTATGTAATTATACAGCAAGTAATAACATGCATTGTGCTACTCTTTAACCCAGCATTTTGTTAATGTATGTATTTCCATGTGGGCAGTATGGATGAGAGTGCTTGTGAGTAATTACTGTTCAGTTACATGTCCTGCTGAAGGTATCACATTATTGCTTAAGCACAGGCATTAATTAGCAGGCAATTTTAGATGAAATCAATACGAGTCGCCATGGCTAACCTCCACAATACCAATTTCCTTGATTGCATTGGTGGCATTTCCTCAGATAATGTAAACAATGTGAATGCAGTTGTTAAACCTCTTACATATTTTATGTAATTTACAGGATTTACAAAACCACATTTACATGTGGCAGTAGGAAAATTTATCGGGTTCAAAAATGATTTAATCTCAAAAATATTGCCCAAAGTATATATAACCTAAAATAGCTGACAAAGCACTTAGTGAAGAGAAAAACATTAACTCTGCATAGTCTCTGATAATTGTGGACCTATACTTGTAACTCAAAAATGGTCATTACAAGGTCTACGTTATAAAAAAAACACCAACTCTTTTCCCCAAATAAACACATGGAAATTCAACAGTAACAATATTTAAAGCAATAGCTATTCCTGCATTTTAAGGATTATTCTTTTCATAATTTCTAGAAATTGTTAGGAAATGCTTTGCCATTTAACACAAAAGGTTGTGCGCTAGACTGAACCTTGCTGTAATCCAGGAACAGCTTTGACCTACTGATATATTGGATAAGATTTACTAAAACTGGTGCACACAGAATCTGGTGCAGCTGTGCATAATAACCAATCAGCTTCCAACTTCAGTTTGTTCAATTAGGCTTTGACAATTAAACATAGAAGCCGATTGGTTACTATGCACAGCTGCACCAGATTCTGTGTGCACCAGTTTTAGTAATTCCCCCATTATGTATGATATAAACACCTACACAACAGTAATAACATCAAAACCAGATTGGAAACTACCCAATACCCTACAAGTGCAGCCACTGGATGGATTCACTTGTCTTATGTGTTTTGTACTCTGTACAGTGTGAAGACCCTTCAAGTGCTCTAGTGCCAAGTCACTAGTGTAGTAAAAATATATTATCTCTAAACAAAAAGCAACACATATTGCTCATTTCAAAATGTATATGTTTAGTTTTCAGTAGATATGGGTCAAGTGAGCTGTGTATTGGCTTTATACTGTATATCTCTGTGACTTAGATATCTGATTTATATCTGCATTATTTTCAGGTCTGCCTGTGTGCCATGGCTTCTTCAAAGAGGTCTCTTTTTTACATGCTTAATTTATTTTAATTTATGGAACATTGAGACTTGTATTGCTACAGTAGAACAACTGACTTTATGGTATAAGAGACAAGGCCAGAATCCTTTTCACAGAAAATCCAAGAATACCAGAAAGATGTGAGTCAGTGGGCGAGTCTGCCAACTATTTCACACCTATCAATGTAAAGTCCAACTGGAGCCAAAATGTTTTATTTCATTTTGGATAGAGCAGGAAAGAGGTAAAACCTCTGTCAAAATTGTATTGTCATCTTTGCGCCATTAGGGTGATTCCTCCTTAGGACAGGAAGTGATGGGAAACAGTGGTGGCTGGTGGTATTTTTTTTAGGGGGCAGCAATGCGTCCGCCACCAACCCCTCCCCCAGGCGGCCGGTCGGGTCTCCCGCTCCCCCCCCCCCACGGTTGGTTGATTGGTCCCTGCACTTACCCCATCTAGGTAACTGGCTTCCTCCAGGCTCAGGCTCTAATCATGTGCTTCTAAAAAGAAAAAACCTCCCATTGGAATCCATGCATCCGGCATCCTGCATGGGTTAGGGAAGCGGTGCCACTGAGCCCCATATAGATGGGCCATCACTGATGGGAAGTCTCCCCCAGCTGGGACACAGACAAAAATCACTATCTGTGCCTTTCAGCTCCAGTGACACCTGTACCCCCTGTTTTTGTTCCTGCTTCACAGAGACAGGAGGGGAGGGAAAAATCTCCCCAATCAAGCAGAATATAAACATGTTCAAAATGTTATCTTTTTCCTATCTTATCAAAATAAAAACAAATGGCTGTAGTTAGGATTTAAGGTGACCTTAGGAGTACACATCTAAATACATGGATCAGAACCAGTTTAATTGCAAATACTTTCCCCTAGTTTAGACAGACTGAGCCTATTTTTTACACTTGGTGTTTACGTGTTAAAATCAGGTTTTTGTGCTATAAAATTACTTAAAACCCCCAAACATTATATATATTTTTTTCTAACACCCTAGAGAATAAAATAGCGGTCGTAAGAAAACGTAAAGTTAGCCCAATGTTATGCCGAGTAAATTGATACCCAACATGTCATGCTTCAAAATTGTGCCCGCTCGTGGAATGGCGATAAACTTTGGCACATAAAAATCTCCATCGGCGAAGTTTAAAAATGCCTACAGGTTACCAATTCTGAGTTGCAGAGTAGGTCTAGTGCTAAGATTATTGCTCTTGCTCTAACAAATGCGGTGATACCTCACATGTGTGGTTTGAACACCGTTTCATATGCAGGCAGGACTTATGTATGTGTTTGCTTCTGCGCACGAGCTCGGCGGGAATTTTTTTTTTTTCTTATTTATTTTACTTTTTATTTTTTATTTTTACACTGTCCTTTTTTTTTAAAAAAAATGATCACTTTTATTCCTATTACAAGAAATGTAAACATTCCTTGTAATAGAAAAAAGCATGCCAGGACCTCTTAAATATAAGATCTGGGGTCAAAAAGACCTCAGATCTCATATTTACACTAAAATGCAATACAAAAAAAGAAAAAATGACAAACCCCTTAAAGAGCTATGGGTGGAAGTGAAGTTTGACGTCACTTCCGCCCTGCAATGCTATGGAGCCAAGTGGGCGGTATCTAACACTCACTCGGCATCCAGGCACTGGGGGGAGCAGACCCGATCATCTTCGCTGCTAACAGCGGGTCCAGTAAGTGGCGGAGACGACAGAAAAGTGGCAGGGGGGACCTCTCCCGCCACAGATAAAAGTGATCTTGCGGCGAATCCCCCGCAAGGACCAATTTTATCAGGTGCAGAAACGGCCGCTGAAAAAAGCGATACTGGGGTTATGGTAGCTATCTGCTACCATAACAACGGTATAACACTTCAAAGTACGTATATACACAATCGACGGTGTGGAAGTTGGTAAAAAAATATATACTTTCAGACAAGTCTCCCGTTCAATTGTAATGAATGTACCTGCATAGGGATCCTCTCATCACTCGGTCACTGCTGCTGTCTGCCAACTGATCTTGAAGTTTGTCAGAAAATATTAGCATTTTACCTATTTTTACACACTTGTGAATTATGCAGCTACATTTTTTTGTTCATAGTACCCCTGGTTGTTATTTTTGGTGTTTACTTCCAAAAATATAATGTGAGGCAATTAGCAACGTATGATTTTCCTGATGTTTGGAAATATACACTCACCAGCCACTTTATTAGGTACACCTTGCTAGTCCTGGGTTGGACCCCCTTTTGCCTTCAGAGCTGCCTTAATTCTTCATGGCATAGATTCAACCATGTGTTGGAAACATTCCTCAGAGATTTTTGTCCATATTGACATGAAAGCATCATGCAGTTGCTGCAGATTTGTCGGCTGCACATCCATGATGCAAATCTCCCATTCCACCACATCCCAAAGGTGCTCTATTGGATTGAGTGGATCGGTGACTGTGGAGGCCTTTGGTGTACAGTGACCTCATTGTCATGTTCAAGAAACCAGTTTGAGATGATTTGAGCTTTGTGACATGGTGCATTATCCTGCTAGAAGGAGTCATCAGAAGATTGGTACACTGTAGTCATAAAGTGATGGACATGGTCAGCAATAATACTCAGGTAGGCCGTGGTGTTTAAACAATGCTCACTTGGTACTAAGGGGCCAAAAGTGTGCCAAGAAAATATCCCCCACACCATTACAGCACCACCAGCAGCCTGAACCGTTGATTCTAGGCAGGAGGGATCCATGCTTTCATGTTGTTTACACTAAATTCTGACCAAACAATCTGAATGTTGCAGCTGAAATCGAGACTCATCAGACCAGTCAATGTTTTTCCAATCTTCTATTGTCCAATTTTGGTGAGCCTGTGTGAATTGTAGCCTCTGTTTCCTGTTCTTGGATGAAGGCGTGGCACCCGGTGTGGTCTTCTGCTGCTGTAGCCCATCTGCTTCAAGGTTCGATGTGTTGTGCATTCAGAGATGGTATTCTGCACACCATGGCTGTAGCGAATGCTTATTTGAGTTACTGTTTCTTTTCTATCATCTTGAACCAGTGTGCCCATTCTCCTCTGACCTCTGACATCAACAAGGCATTTTCGTCCACACAACTGCTGCTCACTGGATATTTTCTGTTTTTGGACCATTCTCTGTATACCCTAGAGATGGTTGTGCGTGAAAATCCCAGTAGATCAGTAGTTTTTGAAATACTCAGACCAGCCCGTCTGGCACCAACAACCAAGCCACATTCAAAGTCACTTAAATGCCCTTTCTTCCCCATTCTGATGGTCGGTTTGAACTTCAGCAAATCATCTTCACTACATCTAGATACCTAAATGCACTGAGTTGCTGCCATGTGATTGGCTGATTAGCAATTTGTGTTACCAAGCAATTGAACATGTGTACCTAATAAAGTGGCCGTTGAGTGTATGTATATCACAAAATATGATAAGCTGGACTATAGGCAAAGAGCTAAATAGACAGCTGAAATACAATAATATATGGAATTATTTTACTTTTCAAGGATTCGTAATTCTGTACAACCATTTTGGTGGCTCATATCAGATAACATACACACATTGCGTTTAGCATTACATGTGATCATTTTTAATCAATACATGATTATATATATATATAGATATATATATATATATATATATATATATATGGAATTCAGTTTTAAGAAGTGAGTCAACCCATTTGTTTTGCTGTTTTGCATATGGCTAGCTTTAAGCAGTATAAAAGATATGTAGATATCCTAATTTTTACAACACATAGGCTATTGTTCCTACAAGATAAGAATAGCAATGAAGTATGAAGTGCCTTTTATATATAC